>JAYMTK010000016.1:0-110472 GCA_036897405.1 Pelargonium myrrhifolium | reverse complement strand
ACAGAGTGACTCGCTAAGTAAAAATATTGGGTAGTTTCATGAGTCATGTGAGAGCTGCCTGCTGATGAGGTTCAAGTCCGTTTTAGGTAGAAATCTAAAGACTGTCAAAATACAAACTCTATAGGAATTCGGTGAAGTTTTACTATTAGCGTAAAACGTTAGTTAAGTTAGACTTTTTGTAGGAGATATAAGATTTTACCAAAAGTAAAAGTATATTGAAAAACAGAAGGGTTCCCTTTTCTTCTGAAAGTAGAGGTTTTAAATAAAAATAATATGCTATACATAGGGATAAGTTCCGAGGAAGCTCCAAGGAGTCGTCTTGAAATTATAATAGGCGTTTACTTGTGATTATAGGCTCGAATTCCTTTGTGTTATAATATCCTGCATTTACAAGATTTTTAAGAATGCCTAAACTTTTCCTTATAAAATACTAACTTCTTTTTCTTCTGGACTTTCAAAAAGCTTTCGAGAATCGGGAATATTGAAGAGAGTGGCAAAGGGAATCCCGGCTTTATTACAAGAGTTTGTATAAATTTATATCTTTATAATATAGGTATACAGATTAGGTTGAATCTTTTTATCATTTTAAAGTAAATACCCAGGTCTATTATTATTTACGGAGTGTTTAGGGTATCCACGTATAAATATTCTTTTTTAAGGGCAGTAGCTTCTAGTTGAGAAACTCCTTCAAGGTCAAATCGTTACTAAGATTTAAGATAAAGTTCCTTTTTCTTTTCCTCTACCATGGGTAAGAGTTTTGTAATGAGTAACTCCATCCCTTTTTTACAGCTCTAAACTAAAAAGAGGCCCTTGTTAAGCAAACTTATACTTTATAAAGAAATCCAGTCAAACTAACAAGATGTCCTTCTTTTTGCCAGCTTATCAGCTTAGAAGATTCATTACATTAAGAGCTACAATTCTAAGAAAAATCTTACCAGCTATCCCGTTAGAATAATGAATTCTTTTAAGCCTAGCAACACATTACTGATATGTAAGAAATTGCACTTACGAACAACTAGAAGGATACCAAAGCTACAATTCCTAGCGGATAGAAGAGCTTCAACAAATAACAAATAGAATCTAGATCTGGAAAGCTCTTCGCTTACAAAAAACACAAGAAATCCTTTTTAAAGAAAAACTTGTGAACTCTTTGTTACACTTAATCTCAGGAACTTCTAAGATTTTAAGACTTCTCTTTCCTAAAACAAGGGTTTCTTAATATCAAGGTCTGACACCAAAACCTGGAATTAATCCTTCTTACAACTACTAAACGGTCATTTAAGCTTAGAAGCTATTCATAACTTTACCGGTAATGTCAGCCTGCTTTAGCAACTAAGGTTCCAAGAACACAAGAGCTACGCTAATAAGATAAATAGTGTTTTTTCCTATCTAACAATAAATTCTTAGGTCTATTCAATAGCACAAGAGAATCTTGTTTATGTCTATAACACCTTTACAGCTAAGAGACTAAAGAATAGAATACATTTCATCCTCTCCATTAGCAACACCAACTTGACCTTCGACAGAGCTTTCTTTCCTTCTTTGACGGCAACTCCTAACAACCTTCTTCTATCAACTTCGATCCCTTTCTTTACCTGCTATAAGAAATAGAGGTCTTGTTTCCATTAGAGAACAAATACTCAATACAGGAATACAAATAATAAAGATAAGACTCCTCTGCTATCCCAGCCCTTCATCGGCTACACCTTCAACTCCACTTGCTACCAATTAATAGAGTTCCTAAACAATCTATAGGGAAAAAGGGACTCTAAAGCTAAACGTGCAAAGGGCCGCTTTCCAACCGTACAGTTGACGGCTATCCCATTAGCCATCAAGTTAGGAATTGTTACCGCATAGTTACAGCGATGCCATAATAACGGAATACTTTATCGGAATCAACCTCTCTAGCGGAACTTCGTACACCTTGCTAATGCTAATAAGCCTGCTACACTTCCCAGCTCCTTACTTAGGCTCTCCAAGAAACAAGTCAACTTACCGGCTAACAAGGACATTAGCAGCACTTGGTTTTCAAATTCCGGCAGCAGAAGTAAGGAATACATTTTTCTGTATAATACGTACCTTTTATATATTTACGTTTTACTTGAATTGCGTTGGATTTCCTAGACTTAACTTACTTCTTAGAAAGCAGGGGAACCCTTTAGAATTCCTTATATTTATCTTTAATCCATTCAACTCAACGGGATACTAAAAGCACAGAATAGAACTAAAGTCTACTCTATTTAGAAAGCCTTCGTCTTGATTTCATTCCGAAATTCTTAATCTCTAAGGAATGAGGAATCTAATCCCTACGAAGCTACCTTATAGACTACAAAAACACCGCGACCCACCTAAACGTTCTGCCTTCTACTATCCCTGAGTATAGTATCGTGAAATCAGAGCCTATCCCATTACATTTAAAGTAGTACTTTTAACTCGGTATAAAAGCGAGTTTTTCATTTGCTTAGTACATATTTTGTACGTGTGGATACTTTAATTATAATAAAAAAAGCACCTTTTTATGAGTAAACAAACTCGCTGGATTGCATTGTATAAAAAAGTGTGTGACTCCGAATAAAGTAGTCGCTAAAAAGGCCCTGGATCCATTAGTACAGAGTGACTATGATACCGTCTTAGGGATCTACGGAATACAATAGCTAATAATTTATTTTATTAGCGGATACAGTTCTAATCTAAAAAAGGCTTTTTTTAGTATTAGTAAAAGAGAGGAGCTTAGCTTCGGTATACTGTAATAGAATATTGAAATTCAACATAGTGGTAAAGAGTACAAAAGTGAGATATATTCCAGTCAAAAACGCTTTAGGAGTCTCTAGCCCGTTGTAAAAAAAGGAGGACTAATCCGAAGTTCTGTGAGACTTTTAATGGGTCGAAGTATGGGGCTCTTTTGATCCTAGTAGCTTTTTTCTTTTAGGAATACTGGAGATAGCTTCTTTGGAATTTCCTAGTTTTGTAAAAATCCTTTTGTATTTTAGTATTATAATTTTAAACTAAATAATATTTTATTTTCTCAATCACAGCTGTTTAATTAAAGCAAACAAACGACTAGCTTCCTTTGAAAAATCTCTTATGAATAGAAGTTCGGTATTAAACCTTTCTTTATCGGGTCTGAACGAGCAAGTATTTGAACCCAGTTTTTATAGAGTATTATTTTCTTGTATAATACCTAAACCTGAGGTTTCCCCTTTTTTCTTTATGGGGTACCCTATTTGTTCAATTCTTGCTTATGCACTCTATTTTAACGAGATAACTTAAAAGCTTAAAAGGAAAACCTAGCCGCGGAGTTTTTCTATGGCAAAAGGGGGCATTTTCAGGTTCCCCACTGGGTTTTATATATTTAACTATAAGTGAGATCTCTGTTACATTAAAAGAAATACTTCATAAGTGAAGGTACAAAGAATCCGTAGTTTTGTATTAAAAATATAAGTACTCGTTGTTGCAATACTATAAGAAACCCTCATAAAAAAGAAGTCCGGAGTTCTACGAAAAGCGAGATTTTGTAGTATACCTATATCGCAGGTGCAAGTCCCTGATATCTTTTTACCAGGAGAGAGAGTAGTCAAACTTATAAAGTTGCGGACGATAAGACACAGACAGAGTCCTCAGAGAGATTAACACTACTATATTCTAGGCTGTTATTCTTTCGTTAGTGTTAGTAGAGGGAATACTTAAGTTTTATCACATGGATATACTACAGCATTCGAGACTCTCTTTATATCCCCTTCCGCAAGAAGGGAACTGTCTGATATAAGAGGCTCCTAGTTTACTATAAGCCCTCCTCGAAGTTGTAACTTACTCTGATTTACCTACACCCCATGAAAAGAATGTACTTGAAATTCATAACAAATTTGAATTATTGTCTAAACAGAGCCCTTATCCTTATATCGATAGGCGTTCTATAAGGATTTCTTAGTTTTTTTAGTAAGCTTTATCTAGTGTGGATTGCTTTCTTAAAGGGATACTTTTAAGTTAGAACTTAGGAATTAAGTAAACTTTCTTTATACTTTCATAATTTAACGTAAGTGGCTGTTTTTCGAAGTCTTAAATTCCTACTTTACATCATGACAGAGTAAAAAGCTTCCTTGTGCTACGGATTTGAAGTTACAAAAGCAAGAAAAACTCTAGCAAATATCTGGCTTAAGAATAAGGGGCTTTTTTAGTTTTTATATACCTTCAAAAACTAATGTTCAAAAAGCAAAAGCTAAGTGAAGTCCGACTTTTAGCCCCTACCTACCTAAAAGAATATAAAGACACCCTTGCTTGTATATAACTAAGTTCTTATTCTTTTTTTTTTAGCAAAAAGGAACTAACTGTGAACTCTAGCCCCGTTGTATTGTCACGGCATGCTGGTTAACAAGAATACCTATATACACATACTTGCCAGGCCTAGAAAGGCAGCTCCCGAGCATCTTATTACTTTTATTAAGTCCAATACGGGAGTGAATGAAACCAAAGTAACAACCCCTCTCTTTATATTTAATTGTTAACTGAGCAGAATTCTTTTAAAGGTTGCTCAAAGTATATTAACTAGCCGCTCTATTCTATATAAAGAACTGGGCTCAAACTTGTCTCCAAAAAAAATTATTCAAAAACTTTATATCAAAGTAACTTTTTAAAATAACAGGCCTATTCGTAATATTGTTGGGACAACTCCTTAGAATGTTTCTTTAAAACTATACCAAAAACTTATTATCCCCATAGAGAATCATAAACCCAAAAGTCTAAAAAGCTTTCCTTATAAACTGAAAAATTTTTTTTGCAGCTTTTTTGTAAGAATTCAGAAACTCTGGAGTAGTCGTCTTAATGAGATTCCATATAATACTCTGAAACTCGTTCTATTTAAGCTTTAGCCTTTGATATGTTTATCTTGTCTGGCAATTACTTATATGTCACTAAACACTTCTCTATTCTACTTTAACTATTGATATTATATACCACGCACAGGCGGGGCCCTCTAACTGTACCAAAACCACGGTCTTGTGTAGAATAAAGTATAACTTCCAGCGTATACTTTTAAGAAAAGCGACCCGCTCTCTAAAAAGCAGCCATAATAACCCTTAAAAGGCTTTCTTAGGTTACTCGGAAAGCCCTCTAGAAGCCGGGACTTCAAAGAAAAGCAGTAGTAAAAGAAGGAATTAGCCAAGATTTTGTTAAATCAAAGTTTATAAGAGATTTTATAGCCAAGGGTAAAAGCCCTAAAGCGGGGATTATAACTAGCAGCCAATCTCTCTTTTACTTAAATTAAGGGTACAAATGGGACTCCGTTCGAAACCCGGCGAAGCTTTTTAGGAATTTAGTACACGGGTCCCTTTTATTAACGAAGCGAAAACTTAACTTAGTGCCTAATATGTTAATAAGTAAAACATAAGTAAATGGCCTGTAACCTCTCTTGTGAAACAAACCTTTAAGATTCTCAAAATTCTTTTCTTGGAAAAAAGAAAATCTCTGGATATCTTCATAAGTTCTCCGTAAAAGTTTTGCCAAAAGCCGAAAAGTCTAAACTATTAAAGTAAAAAGCAGAGTTGAGTTAAGAGTATATTCTACCAAGTATGGTTGTATACGGATTCTAAAAAACTAAGTATTGAATTCAGCACAACTTAATTCTACGGGAAGCCGCCCTTCTTACCAAAACCAAAGCTATCCCCTAAAAGACCGAAGTAGTAGCTAAAAGGGAGTGGATCCTGGATATAAAAATTACCTCACTCTATTCCCTGTTTCGAGAGTAACACAAGAAAAGACTTTCTTTATAGTGATTTTAATTCCTCAATAATTTTATAGAAAACCTCAAGAACAGGTACAAACGTATAACACTTCGTTATATAAGTCAGCAGTAAACTGAAAAGAGAGAAAGGATAGGGCGGTCGACATACCACAAATTCATTTTTTTGAGGATCCGTTTTCAAAAAAGTTTGGAATGTCCTCGAGGGATGCCCTAACCAGGATATAGTAAGTTTACTTGAACAGGGTAGGAGTTCTTAAACGGATTTCTACAAAAGCGGAAACTCTTTCACTCATAATCAGAAAAAATCTTTTCTAGATCTCGAGCTTCCCAGTTGTCTCTTTTCTTTTTTGACTCTGCGCTTTAGGCAATGGACAAAACTGACCTAACTCTTTTTAGTTTGACACAGGTATACATCCCTTAATAGTGTGTGTATACTCTATGGGTTCTTCTCTTTATATAGAATACAAGTCATTAACAAGCATAGGTCTGATTTTTATACTAGACAAGCCCAGGTTTTTAATCTTCCAGTAAATCTCTTGTATATTCCCTACAGCAGGAGGCAGATTGCTCTTAAATGCGTAACTGTTATAGAAAGACTCTTTTGATTAGCAAAAAAGTGTTTTACTGAGTCGGGAGTACGGGACAAGAAAGGGGTGGAACACCTTTAGACTTTTTGCCTTCCTATTTTTAATCTAAATTCTTATTCGAATTGGGTTCTTTAGGAGAACTTCGAAGGTAAGGGGATATTATATAAAAAAGGTACTTCCAGAGGGTCCTTTTATATCCGATTCTTAAATCACAAGAAATTTGATACTAAAAAAACTCCTACTCAAAAACGTGAAACAAAAAGGGGTCTCGTACTCGCCTCTGGTCTATCAAAGCAAAAGGAACTCTTATCCAATTGACAAATGCAATAAGTTTCTACGACTAGGCACCTCTGTCGCGGTTAGGAATAGGGTGTCAGGAGACAATACTTATAGTAGAGATGAATTAAAGTATAGAACAAAAGGCTCCCTTTTAAAACGACAAAGCCAAAACTAGATCCGAATAAAGAGACTTAACGAGAAAAAAGTAGCTACTTCTTTGAAGCGAGAGTCCTTTGTTAGTGAAACTTGATATTACATAGTTGGGTAATAAGAAATTAGGCGTAACCGCAGAAAAAGGAAAACTATTTTTGGGCCCTTTTTAACTAAAAAAAGGGAGTAAATAGTAACCCACAAATATGAAAACAAACTATAAACGCATTAAATGTGAAACATTCCTAGAATCCTGTATGTGGGATTTTCTACACCTATTAGTTAATCCGGATATTGATGTTTAGCAGGCATAAGATATAGGAGTCCCACTAAGAAATAAGGGAGCCCCTCTTGCCACGAATACAGAATTGCCTCGTTATTTATTGTAAAACGGCGACTTATCTTTACTTTGCACTTTTGGTAAACCAGTCCTGAAAAAAAAAGGATCCTTACGTTTTTGTTAAGAAAGTCTTACTAAATCCTATATAAAGTAAAATCTAGTATATTCTGGGTTCAAAAACAGAAATTTAAGTTAAACGTTTTTTAAGTTTGAAGGACTGAAGACCGGGTTTAAGAATTCTGTATTCAATACTTTTTAACGAAGCAAGTCCTGCCTTAGCAAAGAGACTAGGGTGTAGTAGTAAACTCTTTAATCTGGCGTATCGAGGATTTTGTAATAGTAAGATAAGAGGCAAAAGTTGCGTATATTATAATAGGAGAGAGAAGTACCTTTACGACCCAAGAATAGGCCCGCTTTCTTCAATGTTCTATATCTATAATGAGGAAATTCTAACTCTTTTCTCAGTAACCTCCTCAAAGACTTAATTAATAGACTTTTTATTCAAGAATTACTAAAGCCTATACAAAGAAAGTTAAAAGGGTCCGTTATATGCAGTGTTACGCCAATGGCATTAGAACTATTTGTAAATTATGCTCCTTATAAAGGATCCCCTCGGTCAGTACTAGTATAAACTTTTTCTTAAGCGTAAGCAAAAGCGATACCCGAAACAGGGGTATAGTACAGGGGGTGTTCCCTGTAAAATAAGAAAGCCTCCTATTAAAGACTATATCACTCTAAATTGCGTAAAGGTTAAGTCGGATAGAAAGAATCAGGGCTCCAAAGGGGCCTAAAATTACCAAAAAACATTAGATCTGACCGAACGTAGGGGTTTTCCGGGACAATGGGTGTAATGGTTTTTCTTATAAGTACCTATATCCTTCAGTCTTCTTTTTTTAGAGTCTACACTTTTTGAGGGATATACCCATGTTATAGATAAAATTTTCGTAATGGAATCCTGTTACTACCAAAAACTAATAAATTAAACCTTTCTTATCTTACTTTTAAAGCTATTCGCTGACTTCTATGAGTATGAGAAGAAGAGCCCTTAAGACTAAGACAACTCTAGGTACAGGGATAGCTGTTAAGAAATTGGTGGTCATAAGTGTAAAGTATATCCATTTAGAATAGTCTGCCCTAAAACTCGAAAGGAGTGAAAATAATGAGTAAAGACTCTTACAGGGCAGGGAGTAACCTAGAAGATTAAGAACAGGTCTCTAGAGGGACCTGAAAGCGCTCTTTTTCTTCTATGGGTGAAATAAGGTCCAGGAATATGCCTTTTATTATATTAATATAGGTGTAATACAAGGAACCTGGGGTTTTAAGCCAAAATCTAAGAAAAAAATACGAGCCTACCTAAGCTAGAGGTACTCGATTCGAGCCTTCGACACACTTGTAAGTAACTCGTTGTTTCCGGTTCCCTTTTTTTGTTGTAGAGTATTCAAATGTGTAACCTACTGCTTAACTTTAGAGCTATGCTCAGCCTTTGTCTTTGAATTTGTACTACTATTCAGAGACCTCTCTTTATTACTGCCCTAGAGACCCGGATACTCTAAGCAGAACAAGAAATCTATACTTTCCTAATTTCTCTACTGCCTATAGGAATCGAAAAACTTGTAATCAGAGGAATATGACTTCAGTTTGTTATTCCTTACCTAAAAAGCCAGCCTAGTTAAGCTAAAAGGAGAAGACCCTCTTTTAAGAATTCCTAGAGGCTAGTATCTCTACTAAGACCTTGTACGAAATTACTCGAGCTCTCTAGGGCTTTCTAATGGATTCCTAACTCAGAAGGTTTAACTAAAAAGACTTCTATACTTCGTGCACTTCCCTGATAATTACTTTTCTTATCTTCTGCAAAACCTATACTCATTATTTGCGAAACCTGTTCGTTAATTCTTTAATATAAAGTCTTTAGAACCTCAAAACCGGCATTAATGGTGTAGTCAAACTAAAAAAATTCGGATAACTTTAATAAGTGCAAACCCCGGCTAGTTTATGCTTTCCTACTTGATAATATAAAAAAGGGATCCCTTATTTCTTTTCTTAAAGCGTAAAAGGGTTTTTAGGCCCACAAACGAGGTTTTGATACATACACTTCCCAGAAATTCTAAAACCTTCGCGCCTTCGCGGGAGCCCTTAGGAGTAAAATAATATGCAAATTGATCCGCCACGGATTGCTTACATACTGCTACTCGACCTAAATCAAGGGTCTCCATTAACGAAAGAAATGCGTATATATTCTTGCTTGATGTCTAGAATCTTTTACCTAAGTACATCGTTTTATTGAATTTTACTCTTAATTCAGTTTTTCTTTTATTAAAAATCCCTTTATATGCTAAAAATTTTTTCTTTTTCCATAAAAGTTCATAAGAATAGTTTTATAGCCGACCTAAGACTAAAAAACCAGGGCAAAATAATAAAACACAAGGATTTCTAGTAACTAACAAGATATCCGCCTTTATCGGCGCCAGGCATTTTCAAGTAATTTTTCTATATACAGGTGAGGGCTTCCGCGTTATAAGATCCTAGAGCGGTACTAAACTAAAGATAAAGAGGAGCCTTAAACTAAAAAAACCCAGGAGTATTTACTAATATTTTACTGAATAACCTCGCAATAACACAGGTGGTAGATAAATAGATTATCCCTTAAAAAGAGAAAGAGCAGTTTACTATGAAAAAAATTACCTATATTCATTGTTTACAGGCTCCTCCCTACCCTATGTAACTTTAATTACAGGACTTTGTACTAAGAGATTCTTTTACGAAATACTAGAAGCACTGCGGAGGCGCAAGTCCTAACTTTCTTTATATTTACTATACGTATTAATTTACAAAGGGTAATGTTTTGACAGTATTTTTGGGATTTCCTTTTCTGCACGACAGCAGAAGAGCTATTTCTACGTCAAGTTATGAGCTTATATTACAACTTTCTTAGCTCTCCTTTTGGCCAGTTGAGTCTTGATTAAAATGAAAAGGGGTTCTAGTTCGTAATTTCATAACAAAGGCTTTACTAAATATAGCAAAAACCTATTAAATGCGGTATCCCTAAATTCCAAGTATAGGAATAGGAAAATTGAAGCGCAAATACATTAATTAGAAATGAAATCTTTTATATTATACTTACCAGTAGCGTAGCAGGAAACCCATGATATCTTTCTCAATTGTGGGGTGTGGAACACACTAATTTAATATAGGAATTCGAGGTAATGTATATATATATGTTTCCCTTATTATATATAATGAAGCCTTAAATCTAATTTACGTGGGATACTACCATATGTTAATTATCTAACAGATAAAGAAAAGTTTTGTTATAAATCCTTGGAAATAAGCGTTCACTTTTAATAAATAGGGACGTCACTAATTCTTGTATGTACCCTAAGAGCACTAATGGGCTTTAGGATTAAGATTAATTATAATTTATTTAAGTTGTAACAACTTATTCTACACTAAGTTCGGGACAAATGAAGGAATTGCCCCGAGTAGGCCAAATTAGCATATAAATAGTAAGTCTCTTTTTTTCATTTTAACAGCACTTTTATAAAAGATCCCGCCCTCTTTTACCCGCCTGACTGAAGAAGCTAGCATTAGTACTTTTGTTGTATAACTACTATGTTACTTTCTAACAGGAACTCTAATGTATTTTTCGGTTAGGAACCTGCGCCTTTCCCTTTTTTTTAACGCGAGTATTCTTACCTATTTATCAGGACTTACTCCTAAACGAACTCCTCCGAACAAGGGCTTTAACATGTTATTTACAGCTCTTTTTTACCCTGGGCTCGTCATCGCTACAATAAGATTTAGACTTTTCACAAGCAAAAAAAAGAGAGAATTTTCGCTAGTATTGTACTTGATGGACGGCTCCGCTCTATATAAGGCTTTATTGGTATTTTTTTAGCAAGATAACGGGGGAGCCCTTGGTAAAACTAACACAGAGAAGACTTCTTAATTTATACTTCTGCTCGGCACCTAAAAAAGATAATTCTAACCACTGCCATGTTTAATCCGGACTCATAGACCTTAGAAGTTTCCTTTTTGTTTTTGCTGTTGATTTGAGGTCAACAAGGATAACTATATACTAGAGATTGGTACTAGCAAACAAGTCACATTTCCCTCAGACTAAACAAGCAAAGAGGAACAGAGAAAACATTACATGAATAGGAAAGAGCAAGCTAAAGCTTCCCTCAATCAGAACTCTTTCTTAGTCTCATATTCTGTTGATAGCTATCCTGTGTACTTGACTAGATTATACATTTTCTTTCTACTAATTATAATTACGAGCAGACACTTGAACCAGCGATATGTCCGAGAAAGAGAGCTATGATCTAACCACAAGAAACAAGAAGAGAATCCCGGATCTAAGATATAGCCCATTGAAAACTATAACTATACTCGAGTATGGGAATAGGAAGGGTGCGCGCGCAAGTAACAAAAGGATTTCTATCTAAGTAATTAAAAAGGATTAGAATAGCTCTGAACGAAGAGAAGAGTTTATAGTAATAGCTTTGAAGGAACTGAAAAGGAGTTTTGTAAGCTTAGATCCGAGTTGGGTTTTAGCTTCTTAAAGTAAGTAAAGAACTAACCCCTCTTTGCCTTGCCTATTTCTAAAAGCCGATCAAAACTCTAATAAATGAGTAAGACAAATAAGCATTCAATAGTACCATACAATCCGTAAGCAAGCAATCCTCTAACCTCTAAAGACCCTACGAAAAGAGCCATCAAAGAGGCCCCATGAGACCTTACTATGGAATCCAAGATCTCCTATGTATACCTAATAAGATAAGACAAAGAGTCAGGCTCCTAAGAGTCTAGTTACAAAGATGAGTACCATCTACCATACACTTTATCCTTTAGTAGTGTACTTAGTAGGGATATGCCTTAGGCACTCTTTATCTTAACCATGCACTTGCTTTAATTCTTTTAAATTACTTACTTTATTTACTAAATTTCTAAGACAGTAATATTAAAATAAAATCCCTATTGGTTTGTATATGGAGGAAACCCTTCTATTTCCATATTACCGAAGTTCTAGTTCTAAATACACGGAGAAATCTCGTTCCAAACCAAAAAAGGAATTTGCTTCTTATTTATAAGCCTAACAAGCTTTTGAGTAAAAAGCAAACTTGGTAAAGGTCTATAACTCTGAGGAATAACCTCTTGTATTAAAGTATTAAAACTTGGCAATATCCTTACAATCTACTCTAATCCAGTGCCATGCTCTCTTTAATTAAAGAAGTTCTTACAAATTCTACGATTACTACTTTTACTATCCTGTATCCTATTAATTGCTCTAAATTGGCTCTATAAAGCATTACACGTAATCCCACAAAAGGAGAATTTAGAACTAAAGGATTCCTAAGTCTTTGAAGAATTGGCACCTTAATTATCTAGATCCAAATATCCGGATTGTAGAGCCTTGTCCTTAATTTCAGACATACATATATGAGACCCTTACATTAGATTAAAAAGGAGATGCTCAGGATAAAACTCAAAGCTCTTTGTAGTCACAGCATCCCCTCAGTAAAAAGGTCCCCCTTATCTGGATCCTAGAGGAGCCCCGTAAGGTAGGTTATATAGACTTTAATAATTTCAAGCTCAAATAAAGCGAAATAGTAAACTTGAGGAAAGCTCGCTCTAGAACCCCTGCCTATTATCCAATCAGTACCTTTTTAGACAAAAGAAAAAGTAAAACTTCCTCAATAAAAGCGTAGTACAAGTTATATGCACTGCATCTATAGGAAAGGAATTTTTAGTCTTTTAGGTTTGTTTATGGATAAGTTATCACATAGCGCTTAAAAAAGTAGACGGTTGATCGACGTAGGAAAAGGGGCTGCAGGGCCCGAATCCGGGGAGTCGCTTATATAACAACGTTTGATTAACACACGGCTATACTCTGTCTTAGTAAGGGTTGGGCTCTTGCATAAAGACACAGTAAATTTACTAATCTCAGAAATTCTTTTTTATTATAACCCATCTTCTAGTTAGACCACCCTTTTTTCTTTCCAAGTATGATACAAGAATAAGATCACGTAAACAACCTAGTTATGTAGGATTAAGGTTATTTGTACTGCTACCATAAAACTAAAAGTAAGGAAGGGCTCTTACCTGAAATATTGAAACAAGCTTTTAGGATTGATTCGAACCGCGGGCACTCCTTATAAATGACGAGTGACTCCATAGCTAACTTTTTTTTTGAAATGGGGTACACTTTAGATAATTAGAAAAAATGAAAGTGTTTTGTTCTATATTATATTTGACATTTGCTACAAGAATAAAGTTTTAGCCTATATAATAAATATAAATAAGGGTACTAAAAGGTATAGGTTCATTGGCTTTTTGCCTGCTATGCCTTTTGTTCAACGAAAGAGACTCAGGAGTCTATAACCCTCCCTAAAGACTTATTGACTACTGTTATTGCAAGACACCCCAATAAAGGACACTACACAAAAGTAAAATCTCCCAATATCAATATATTAAGTCGTTCTACGGGAAACCCCAGCAACTCCTTTTACTTACAAGCTTAGGCCCTATTATCTTCCTTTTTTGTATCTGGATATGTCGAAGCGGGACTATAGACCAAAAAAGCACAAACCGACGGATTTGTATAATTTAGTAATTTTTACTTCTGTCAAGTGGGGTATCAGATTCCTTTTCCCAACTGAACTCGTAAATCGAGCAAAATTGTTTTATATTTATAGAAGTTCTCTGCTAAAATGTGTTAGGTTATTTTTCAATACAGAGTCTTAGTAATTAAGGAGAGATAGGTTGTAAATGTATATAGAGGTAGTACTTTTATAACTAAAAAAATGAAGAGTCCCAGTGAATACCCCTTAGATATGACTCACATCGTGACTGTAATCTAGGTCCCACTAGAGAAAAGGATAAAACTTTGATTTGAGATTGATGTAAGATTAGATATCAGATATAAAAAGGATATCTCTTTCTTTTGAAATATATTCAGCAAAACTTCAACAAGGGTAAAATGAGATTCCTCTGTGTCGAGGGGTTTTATATAGGCTGGATATCTCTGGGTGTTTTTAAAAAGCCTATTCTTCTGTACTTAGATTCTGAGTGTACTAATTTGAATATTAAATCGTCAGATTCCAATGCTATTTATTTTTCAAAAGATCCGGTTATTAACTCTAGCTACTATAATCGAAAAACAGGCAGACAACGCACTTGCTAAGTCACTTTTTTCTTGAGGACAACTAAAAGTTCAATTAGCATAATTAAAAATTTATAAATAATACCAGAATTTATGAACAGTAGGAAACGTAATGAACTAGAATCCATAGGGAGTCTCTCCCCTGTGGGTAAAGACGTTATATAAAGGATCTTACCCTATGCATATCCTCATATAAGAGCGTCATCCAAGTTTTAGTGTATACGCAGTTTTGCACTCCTATTGCTAAAGGCAGTAAGTTTCTTCAAGTATTCCGTTTTGACCGCTTAACTCTGTGATAATATCCTTTTTGTAATGTTAAGTGTCATTAAACTTTTAAAGAGAGGGTACAAAATTTCTATAAAATCCACAAAACTTTACATACTTCTTATAGTGGGAAAGAAATAGATGTAATTCTAACAAACAAGTTATTAAATAGGCATGGTAAAACATTAGACACGCCTTGCAAAAGGAAAGAGAGATCAGTGGGAGGGCCACCACATTCCCATTCAACAAGGAATAAAGAAATTAGCAAGCTCAAAAAGACTCGTAATCCTTATAATTAAAAGAATTCCTAAAATCTAATGAGACTTTTGAATGGCAGAGCTGGGCTTTTACTGACCTCACTACCTTAAATTCTGAATCGTTTGAGGGGAGTATAGATGAAAAAGTCTTAGCTTAGTTTTATCTCCTTCCTTGATTCTAAGAACTTAATAAAAAGTCTTAAAAGGCCCCTTAAACCATATGAGCAACTCGAAAGAGTCAAACTTCTCTAGAATTTTCGTACCTTTACTTAAAGGAATAGCTACACTTACGAGGCAATTCAGAAGACTTCTTTCTTTTGACAGTTTGCTTTATGAAAAATTCCTAATGAGTAAACAACAATAGCTATCTTAATTTAGGAAAACTGCTTACTAGCGTACCTTATAAAAAAAGCTTACCTCTTCGATTTGATATAGAAAGACCCTAGTTTGGATGCCCCTTTCAAGTCAAGTGTTTTCTTGGTAACCTCAAACTTTAAGGAATTCCCAGAGACTCGGTTCTAGTTGCCTTGTAGGTAAGAGGGCCTGCGCCCCAATTTCTTGTTATTAGCCTTGTATTAGAAGCTATATTCGATTAAAGATGCGTGGGGGAAAGGAATCCCGATTACCAAAAGACATTTTACATTTAATTAATGAACTTAGCTATCCTTTCCACACACTTAGGAGCCTTTTAAAAACCTGTTGTAATGAGAACTGAACTCGGTTTTACCTTATGCCTTATTAAGATAGGAAATCCCAGAATCTTCTTATACTAGGAAGAAGACACTCAAATTCCGGAGACCATATACTCCAGAGTTCCCGTTTTGTAAAATGAAATGTATCTAAACTTTTTGAAAGAGCCTCACTTGTACAAGGATTTTTACGGATATAAGGTAGTTTAGCCCTATGAAAGTCCTATTAATTCGACTAGATAAGGCAACCCCATCCTATATTAACTTAAACTCGATTTTTTTTTTTCAGTAAAGTTTTTTTATTGGTCTTACCTCTACTTATAAGAATTAAGAGCTTTGGTACAAGAAAAGCTGCTTAGCTAGAATTTGTTAAAAACTCCTTTTTAAAATAAGAAACGGGTAATTTATAATTATAAATATAAGAATTCTTTTAAATACAAAATATATGGGAACCTACAAACATGGAATAACTCCTGTGTTTTTCGTAGGATGATAAAGAATAACATAGCAGTAAGATTTTCTTATATAGAGTTAACCTTATGAGTTATACTGGTTTAGGAATCCCCTATAGTAATGCTTATTCCATCGTAAGTTTAAACCCTTGTGGTCTTTTGTGTTGGGCAAAAGAGAAATTCCGGTTCTATAAAGGGGCCCGTGTCATGTTAAAAACCCTAACCCCAAGACTGAAAAGAATCCATAATAAAAAGAGAATATAAATAGAGTAATATCCTTACTAAAAACCCGCTCCCTACTTAGTAAGTGTTTCTCTAATAAAAGAAATTCTTGTAGGAAACTCTTACAGAATAACAAAAAAATCTAATCTTCTTTGATCCGCGAGGTGAGTCCTATAGAAATCTTGAAAATTAATTAAGATAAATATTTTCTAGTGACAGCTAAAAGTAAGACGTAGGATGCCCTTTAAGATTTCGGATATCTAAAAAAACTAACCACTTCTTTTTTTAACTTAAAAGCTTATAGACTAGCTAAAGAGAAAAAGGAAAAGTACTCCTAACACAGACAGATACAAAGGGGCCACTACGAAAAGTCCAACAGAACAAGAATTTAAAAAGGCTATGAAGACTTCATATTTTTTAGTTAAGGGACCCCTTTTTGGAGTAGGATAAGCAGACAAAAAAGACTTCGTATCCTGCGCATGTCTTCGATGCTTGAAAATGCTTGGCATACATATAAAGGTAGCCCGAACGGATAAGATATTAAAAAAATAAAGGATCTCACATAAGAGATTTTTAGTTCGGGGTTGTTCTAACCTAGGGGAACTTTTGTTTTGGTAGTTTCTGTGTATTACTGAAAAGGTATTCGAGGACCCTTAAACGGGAATCGACCGGTTAATAGTCTTACCTTGTGTCAGCATAGCTAGCTCTGTTTTTAGTATCAGTATTTAATAAGGAATTCGGGATACTTGATAGATAAACAACGAATCCTTAAAAATATAGGGATATCCTTTAAAATCTCATTTATTTTGTAGTTGTTAAAAGGGCTTTAAAAACCTCTCGAAGCTTTAAAGGGGGTTACTGCCTCAACTAATCCAGGATAGCTTTTTTTTTTTGAAGTATATGTAGTAAATAAAAAACTATTACAGGGTAGCTAAACTATTGATAAAAGAAAGGAAGCCCACTGCCCCAGTGTAACTAAAAGAAGGGTTCCCTACTTTAATTTTAATAAGGGCTTAAAATTACAAAAGCAACTGTCCAGTAATCTCCTTGCAAAGACTCATTACTAAATTTCTTTATAGATTTTATATCTGCACAAACCCGTTTTATGTTCCCGAAACCCCAGGCAAGAGTTTTTATAGTCACAGGCTTCAGCTTTTCCTTGTTGGATAATTATAACCTCTTTGTAAACAACTTCTAAAAGTATTCTTTATAGGTAAGGAAGTGGTTTCTTAAGGCTTTGTTGCAATTTATATACTACTAAAACTAACCCGAGGTTTGCTTTACACTAAATTATAAAGGGGCCCTCGTTTATATTAGAAATTTCTTCGAAAAGTCAAAAACTAGAATAAACATAATAGGGACTCCCTGCTGCAAAAAGCTACGTTGCAGATGGGACTTCATAATTTACTTTGTAGTGAATTCAGTCTGGTTTTTCTAATCATAAGTTTTTTCTATGCCTGTTTCGGGGACAAACTCTTTTCATTTTCGAGAACTTCTGGTTTAAGATATTTCATGATTTAACGTTAAAACTAAAAAGGCACAAATTATTAACAAGACTTTAAAATAGGCCAATGCACGTGTTTATAGATTTTATTTACTACGGGTTGCCCATAGATTAGGCCAGAGTTCCTTGCTAAAAAGTATTAACTTTAGCTCATACATATAAGATAAGAAGGCCCCGATCTGGCAGAACTAAAATACAAGAGCCTTGCTAAGATTCTACTTATTCTACTCGGACTTAATAGAGAAGCCTACCTCATTGCCCGTGAATTAATAATTTACTTGCGGACACTTTTAAAGGGTTGTAACAAAGCTGTTTTTTTGTATTATTATATGTACTTCATAGGATTTTATACGTGTGTGTACAAGACAAGAGGCTTTCCTAACCTAGGAATAGAGGGTCAAAAGAGTTCCTTATGCATTTTTTAAGGGCGGGTTCTGGAAAGTTTAAGGTGCGTGAGATATTTAATGATAGAAAAGGGCCCTCTTTAGAATCTGTTACAGAAAAGAAGAAATACAACCTTGTCAAAGAGATTCCTGTGTATAGAATTCTTTTAGTGTTTATATCTAATCTAAGTAGGATATCCCGTAGCTTTGATAAGCCAATAATTTGGCAGATCGTATTCCAAAAATTTCCTTGAAGTTGCGGCCCGAGCGCAACCTTAGATAGAAGAAGATAAGCGTTCTTTTTTCTCTAAAAAGGGTTAGACAGTTGACTATAAGTTTCAAAACTTTTGAGTGGCGTTGCTTTTGAATCCCTGACTTGCCTTTTTATAAAGGTTAATAACGAATAAAAAGTATAGAAAAGGAATGCCCTAAGAAACACTCCCGCACTCTTTACTGTTAAATTTTGCTATCCTATTTGGTATTTTAAATATTTAAGAAGTAGAAGGATGCCAGAACAGCAAGCCCTTGGGATTTCCCGCTCTTCAGAGAATTCATTAGGTTTACTGGCTTTTGCAAGATAAAATTACTAACTCTACAAAAGATCTTTGTAT
The DNA here is from genome assembly GCA_036897405.1 of Pelargonium myrrhifolium. Classification (NCBI taxonomy): domain Eukaryota; kingdom Viridiplantae; phylum Streptophyta; class Magnoliopsida; order Geraniales; family Geraniaceae; genus Pelargonium; species Pelargonium myrrhifolium. The sequence continues at coordinate 91,835 of JAYMTK010000016.1, read as the reverse complement.
AGTGCTTGATGTTCGACGAAATTCTTCCCTAAAAACAAAGTTTTAACCCTATAGGCTAAGCAACGTAAAAACTATATTTTTTGCACGAGTTTATTAGGCCTCCTCTGCCAATCTGCTACAAATTTTGTATATCATACTTGACCCAAATATCCTGACGAAGTTTAATTATCTTTATGTTGAACCAAAGAATGACAAAGTCTTGTACCCAAGTTATTTGTTCTATAAAGGGCTCCTTTTTATTTTAAGACCGTCCGGTACATTAACTAAGAGCATAATAGAGAGCCCTTCTTTATGATAAAAGTCCCTTAAAATTACCAGGTAACTCGTAAAATTTATGTATTCCTTATTACTTATTATCAGAAATTCCAAGTTCTGTGTACCATTCCTATAGTATAAGTATAAGGGTCCCCTTTGAGGCTATCTTACGGATTGTTTAACCCCTTTCTTTGAAATAGTTGAAATATAGATTTCCTAAAGTTTTCATATCTTTTACTACAAAGTGCCGGTAATTTGTGAGTAATTCTCCGAGTTATAAGCAATTTGCTGTAGTTTTTTCTTTTTATAATAGGATTATCCAGATTTTGGTCACTGTCACTATATTCAAGAAACTTATTAGATTGCCTTATCAAATCAAAGAGCTAACATAAGGTATTTTTAGTTAATCTTAGCTAACTAGAAAAAAAAAACTTGTCAAGCTTTGTTAAAATACTTCTTTTTACCGGACCCTCCCTATAAAGTTATCGGAAATCCAGTGTTTTTCGTTTATAATGACTTATTAAGAAGACTCGTTCTCGTGTTTACAGCAGCAATTCAGGCCTTTCTCCTTCTCTTCCACACAGCTTAGAGGTTCTTTGTTCGGTCTTTGCAATTTTAGTAGGGCTCAACTTTAAGAGCTTTTTCCGGCGGATTCCGTACAACCTTTATCCGCTAGAGCTCTCTACTAGTTATAGAGTTTCTTATTTTGTTTGGGAAGATGGGGCGCCTCCTTATATGTTAAAGGGTTGGTGGGGGCATCCGTATGATTTTATAGAACAGGGAGATTTTTGGATGAAATTAGATAGAGTCCTTTGCCTCGTAAGTTTTTTAGCAATAAGAAAAGTCTAGTTTAACACTGGATGTAAAATACAGGTCATTTAGGAAGACTCACAGCTACAATATGCATACCACGAGTTCTCCTTTTTTGACAGGAGTTAAAGCGCCTCAGCAGTTCATAATACAAATACACATTCCTGGTTAAAGACTAAATAACCCCCTTCTATTCTAAAGCAATTTCATGAAACCGTTTTCTTTTTTGTGGGTGGATGCCTGAGGTTCGCAATATTTTAGTTTAGCTCTTAGACTTGCCCTTTTCAAGATAGAATCTAACTTTATTTAAACAGGATTTTGCTTTTGTGGTTATAAGTATCACCCCTCGTACAAAGGGGATTTTTTAAGGGACCACTACTTTTCGTACACGAAAAACCCGTTAAAAAGCCTTGGATCCGCGACTCAAGCCCACTCCATAGGCAGTAAAAAGCAAATGACGCACTTATAATTATAAAGCCTCTCAAAAAAACAAGGGGTAACTCGTTTATCATAAGAAAGAAGGGTCTCTTAACTAACAGAAATTTTACTAAATCCCTTTTTGATCCATAGTTAAAAAAGTAGAACGGAGTCTTTAAGAGAGGATAGTACCCCTAGTAGTACGGGTTGCTTCAATTATCCTCGACGGGAGGCATCCGTTAATACAAGTAGTATATAGATAGGACAGGAATACCTAAAATTAACTGGGTACCCCTAACGAGTAAGCGATCTGGTAAGTCCTTTTAGAACTTGGATTTATAGGGGCGCTTTTTGCAATAGTAGAAAGGATTCCTTAAGTAATTCTATGCCGTGAGTTAAATTTACATATTTCCAACGACTTTATGCTTATGCAATTGAAATATACTTTTTAAACTACAGGGGGCTATATAAATATAAGGAGTTCTGCTATGAAGCTTTCTAAACCACCGTAATTTTGAGAAAAGGAGGTACTTAGTTGAAATTTCAAATTAGCATAGTTTTCTAAATTTTGATACGAGGAATCCCGTGTAACTACAAAAAAAAAGGGATTTTAATGTGTGGGCAAGCTTGTTGTTTGTATCTATTTCTATTCTACGTAGGTACTCTATCATAGGGGTGTTACGTAAGTAAATCCGCGCAGTGCCCCATTTTATTATCGTAGTTTAACCTAAGGGATTCAAACTTTGTGCTTTAGTTTATATTTATGGCATTTTCTTAATTACAATTGAGAACACCCGGATACTCGACCTGTTATATAATGAATTGCAGGTACTTGCTCATCCCGAGTAAGACTCTAATTTAAGGGTTCCCTTTCACTTCTATATAACTACGTAAAAATTTTTAATACTGATGTTAGAAAGAAGGCTCTCATGGGTTTTTACGTCTTTAGTTAATAGCCAGAAAAAAAAGAATATAAGGAATCTTATACGGGGAGTAATGAGTCCTTAAAATAAGCTAGATCTGTAACAAAAAAAGTAAAAGCAACAAACTCTCTGAGGATAAAAAGACTATAAAAACTGCTGGAGCTAGTCCTGACAATTCATATATATAAAGGCCCGCTCTTAATAAAACCCTTCCCAATTTCAAGGCGGAAAACAGGCTTGCTTTGTATCCAAATAAGTCACAATGAAATCTAAGTTTAGTTAGGATTTACGGTTTTTATACTCCAGCCAAGGGAGGGCCCCTCTAGCACTGTATAGTAGAATTAAGTAATAGAAAATACTATTATATTATAGGTCGAATTTTTAGAATTACTGCAATAAGAACAACTGTATAATTATTACTATCTAATAAACAAAACATAGAATAAGTAGATAGGCTAAGGGAATAGTACCGATTTAGAAGATAGGTGTTGGGGTACCGGATTATCAGTAAGAACTCCTCACTAGCCAGGGCAAAGAAACTGACACAAGGAGTTGGTTTCCCTAGAGGGGATACTGGGAGTAGTCGCTGCTCCCTATTTTCGTACTTTTGTTTGAGTTAGATCAAGCCAGCCAATTTCGTTATTTGTGGTAAAGACAAGATAGATAGAATTTTATGGGATAGGAATAGAAGTAAGGGAGTTTCGGATAAGGAGAAGGGTTCTATAAAAAAGAAACAAAGTCATTTTGGACTTATAAGGGTTCTATAAAAAGGAGGTATACTACTCCATGTTTAAGGCATTTAGATGGCCATAGGGTAAGTTCTTCTTTTGTTATAATGAATAGAGTTTTGTTGTCCTTAGTACCCTTTGATGGTTTTTGGGAAGTCTTTACTTATAATGGGAATAATCCTTCCTTATTTATTCCGGAATTTCTAGGTTAAATAAAATAGGTAAAGGGCTTCATGTTTCATGTTCCAGATAGTTAAACAATAGGGCAGAAATAGTTGCCGGCTAGATAAAAGCTACAGTTCCACCAATCCAGTCTACAAGAAAGGTCTGGCTCATAGAATTCTGATAGACTATATTCTAAGTCTTAAAAGGTTAGGTTTTTTTAAAATTAAAGTAGAGTCTTTTTTAGTAAGCGATAATGCGTATATAGTTTTCAAGAGAGTTCCCTTTTATTAGGTTAAAGGATTTAGGACATGAAAGCAAATAAATGAATCAAAGTTGTTGGATGCCCTATCTAAACTAAAACCCCTATAATACAGTAAAGTGGGTAGGATTCTCCTTAAGAAGAGAACTATACTATAACTGTATATACTATATACATAATACATCACTAAAAATTCCTTAATCATTAAAGGGTACCCTCTTTTTATCTAGGTTTCTAAAGTATATAAGTCAAAGGCTGTTTTCTTATTTGGACCCAGTGAATAGGGTCCCGGTAACTTTTAATAAGATAAGGCACTTAATTTGGTATTAAGGACGGGTCCCTTAGGCTTCGAAATGAAAGCTATAGGGATACATAGTTAAAGTGGTTAGAATAGGGCGGGTTTCCAGCTCTCGTTCTGATTAAAGCAAGGGAAATTCAAGCCAAAGAACTCTGTTTGTGGTGAAGTCAAAGTACGCTTTTCGGTCTTGGTCATTAACTTTATCAAGACTACTAGATAATATACTAACGATACACTTCCTAAAAGAGATGGGTAAGGACTGGGTTGAGGTTTTTTCTATACAAAATAAAGGAGGATTCCTTTGTTTGTTAGTTTTTAAAAAAGGGAGACTCTAGAATGTCTAAAAACGCATGATAAAGAGATCCAATGTACCCCCCCCCGAGGCGCTACCTTGTGCTTTAGGGCAGGGAGATCCCCCTATAAGTTTGTTTTGGTATTCCTGTAATATTAATAGAGTTTTTACTTAACTATTCTTGATTGAAAGTAAGGACTATACTTGCGTCAAAGTTTTCAGGAAAATTCCACCCTATTATTTATTATTATTTTTTTTTTAATATTGCAAGTCAAGTAACGGATATTTAGTAAGGAAAATTTTTAAGTTTCCCACTCCCAACAAAAAGACAAGTATAGAGCTCCGAGGATCTTTTGCTTTCCTTTTGTCATCTTCTTAACTAACTTAACTAAAAAGAATAAGGAGTTTTCTGTCTTGCTTACTTTTTGTAGCTACGATTTTTTGTATTCTAGTTAACAGCGGGTCATAGAAGAATTTGGGGAGTAGAAAGAGCTAAAGGTAACCCGCGTTATTCTTATCTTTATGAGCCAGTTTTGCGAGTTTAAGGTAGAGGGAAGAAGAGATCAATTCAGTTACACTGTATATAATATTGACTTTACACGGGAATTTCCTTGCACAAGTATCTCGTTTCTGCAGTAGGTATTGTAAAAACTATACGAAGAAAAGTCCTCATTCACGCATTTCCGCTGGCTGGCACTTTTACTAAAAACCCCTTTTTATTTTATACGTTAAGTTTATATAATATTACTCAATTCTATCCATTATAGAAATTTCAATAAACTTTCATCTAGGGTCTCTACTTGAGGTTTTGAACTTCTTGCTTAGGTAAGGTGGGCAGAACTCAGATTTGAATATCAAAAAATTCTCCTATAGTAATTTATTACTAGCCCTATCAAAGAGAAACATAATAATAATAATATAAATTCCAAAAAGCGTATCATCCCCCAAAAGGCAGCCTCGGTGTTTTAGGTAAATAGGCATACAGTCTTTTTGATATTATAATCGGAAGTCCTATCTAATAAAATGTAATTTTTTAAAAGTTATGTCTCCTCTAGACTAGACCAGGAAAATTCGTACTTAGTGTCGGAATTGAATTCGGAGATTTTAGTACTCTTAATCCTAGCTTTTCTACCTACCAAGTCCTAATAATAAAGTAATAAAGGAACCCTTTTGGGCTTTCCCAGAACTTAACCAGGATAAGAGGTAACGTCAAGCTATACGCACTGCTCATTTTTAGATCATATTCTAAAAAATAGGTAGGGCACAAACCTTGTCTAAAATGGACCCGTAGGTTCAACAAGCCTCTTTGTAATTTTATGCTTAAAAACCCACTCTTTTACTTACTAGGGAACCCCTCGGTTAGGTACTAATATAATAGGGTCTAAATCTGGGTTAGGCCACTATAGTGGGAGTCTCATAATAAGCAAATTTAACGAGGAAAACCCCGAAAACTTTCACAATCTCGTTACTCATAAAACTCTTTTGTGTATATTACACTAGCTCGAGTTATAAAGAAACTTCTTACTTGCGGCAAGGCCCAAAAAAAGTTTCGCTTTGTACTAATGAAAAAAGTCTTTGGTAAAGCTTTGTCGAACTAAAATTCTGTTGCGAAAAGGTTCTGAAGAGCCTAATAAACCCTTAAGATCTTAGTCATAGTACTGCAGCTTTCCTCCAGTTATCTTACTCCTTTATATAAGGCTCCTTTAAATGTATTCCTAAGAGACAACAAAAACGAATTTAATTTATACCTAGTGGGGTTGGGGGAGTCTTTTATTTACTTACTTTTCTGAATACAGGGTTCCCTCAACCAAGTGCCCTTTCATTAATCAAGAAAATCCTCTAGTACCCAACAGTGTTTCTATAGGGTCTTTTTATTAGACTCTCAGCTTAGTAAATAAATTCTAATTGTGGTAGTGGAGACTCCCTTAGTACTTTTTTTCGTTGTATTTCTATAAAGACTTAGCAACTGCAAATTAAAGTAGTCTATTTAACTAGAATTCATAAAGGCTTTTAATTAAAGATATTAACTCCCCTAACCTAAACAAAAATAATATACATAGATATAGTACTCTTTCTTTAAGTTGGTTAAGAGAGATTCCTCTTGTCTGAGCTTATCGTTAGAGCGGGAACACCCTTAAAGAGTACGTCACCCTTCCCGACTGCAGCGCTTAGCGGAGGAAGGTTCACTCTATATAAAATAAAGGAACATTTATACTTACACTAGGACACCCGCTTCAGCAAAAACTTCAACAGCTTTCCTTGACTTCTTAGATTTCCTTCTTGCTTATTTACAATACCTTACTTGTTTATGAGCTAGAACTACAGCTATACCTGTATTATGTGTCTTAATGGGCTTACTGTAACTAAATGGAGCTTAAGTCTTTGTATTCTAGTTTCTAGTTATTGTATTACTCTCTATAGAATTCTTAATAGAGTCCTATTATATTATATAGTCTCTTAATAGATAGTTATAGAATATTTATAGATAGAGAATAATAGGGAATGAGGCTTACTTTTCTTGTAGCTTATTGTAGTTGCTGGAGCTAGTTGTTCTTGTATTAGTTATAGTAGTTTCTTAATTGTATTGGTTGTACGAATCCTTCTAAGCTAATGTACTCTTGTATTCTGTCTTTATCCATTGGGAGTAGAGAAACTTAATGGGAATAGGATAGTGTCCACCTTACCGACTGAAGACTTCCGAGGGAGGTTACCTTTATTTATAGAGTCTTTAGAATGTATGTATTGATCCACTCACAAGGACAACATCAACAACTGCTTTATCTTATTCTTCTTAACTTATTTTTTTGTATTAAAAACCTTGTTAAAAAGAGGGAAAAAAACACCCTACTAAGTACCCAAAACAAAGAAAAGGGGCCTTTTAGATAATAACCTTGGCATTGTTTCATTTCTTTCGTAAACAGCCCTCCTTAATCTTTTAGTGGAAGGTCTTTATTGATTTTAGAGGGGATGTAGTCTTCTTGATGCTTGATGTTAGCAGATGTTCAGAGATCCAAAGCGGGTTTCGTTTACCTAGTTACGAGGAGATTAGGTCTGGTATTTAACCGGTACTAAAATACTGAAGTGTACAAACCAAAAACACATTACTGGATAGGATAACTTCTGTTTTTTGACTTTTAACATGGTCTTAGAACTAGTTTATGTCTTATTGTAATGGATAGATGTTGTCTTTGGCGTCCCTTTTCTCTAACTAAAAAGTAGAAACTTTTCAAATTATGAATTTATGAACCGCAATCCGTAGAAAGTAAATCTTTTAGATAAAGTAGATAAAGGGAATTCATTCTCCGTTAGTCATTTCTGTCAATTGATAAATTGATAAGTAGTGCCCGTGGGTTATAGTCCCCCTCTTTTTTACCAATCAATCTAAGAGAATAAGAGCTAAGAGTTTCTAAATGATATATAAGCAAGATTCCTATTTTTATTTAGGAAAGATATTAAAAAAATCTATTTGCTATTTGAAATCTTTCTCCCGGCTTTCTATTTATCTTTCTTTTTCTTTTTTAAAGGGCTTCCCCGGCAAACTTGTAAAAAACCCTTTCAATTCTTTATCAAAGGACCGCACCTACAAAAAAAGGATATTGAGATGCTACTAAGAAGAGGTAGGGATCCATCCTTGTTAAAAACCTTATAAGAAAAGTTTCCGCGCTGTCTAAATCTCCAAAAAATTAGATCGAAAAAAAAAGTTACTCTATAAAATTTTAACTCAAGGGGTACTTTTTACATATACTTTATTGAACTCAAAGTCGAGTGGATTTAGGGGAACACCCATGGGGAATCTCTTACACGAGTAGAAAAGGTGTGAGGAGTAACAAAGAAGTTGGGCTGCAGAGGAGTATAACTAATCCTCATTGCTCTATGTCTTTATCGTTTAAGAGGATACGTTTTTAATAGAAATAGGAGTAAGTCTATGTTACTGTAGTGTTAGCGAGGGAGGTTTATGCTAGATAGTTTAACGAATAGACATACTCACACTATAGCACTCACCAACTCTTTTTGATCTTCTTGACTTTGACGGTTTCTCTTGAGCCAGCTGTTTCTGTGTCTTATTAGTCTGTAACTTTGTATATTGGAGCCCAGACTAGTAGGATTGGGGTGGGGGTACTGTTAGCGGGGTTAGACCTATTGTATTCCTGTGGCCTATATTGTTGCCTAGACTGCTTTTTGAAGCTACTTATAAATATAGTAGAAAGCCTTTGCCTTTGGTTTTTACAAGATCAAGATATCAAGAGATAGGGTGTAAAAGCTAAGATCTCGATATTTAGGACAGATAAGTAAAACGGGCCTATAATCCAAGAAAAGTTGACCCCTGTTAGTTTAAGTGAAGAATTCCTTTTAAGAGGGACGCGTGGGTGAAAAACACAGGTATGTAATAGAGGGTAAAAAGGGGCCGAGGTTCATAGGTTAATAGCTCTTAAGAGAGGATAGGTATGAAGGTTAAGAAAAAGAGTTTGGTGGCAATAACGTATATATGTTCTATCTAAAAGACTCTCCTAAAGGGACCTCCCTAAAAGTATAAATTTATACTTTTAGACCTACCCCAGAACAAAAGTTTCCAAAAGCACGTATCCCTGTATTAGTATTACTTTTTGTACTGCCCTGGATAAATGACATTATAGATAATACCCTCGGATTCCCGTCTATTTTATGCCTAAAAGGGCACTTCCCATGTTTCGATTGAAACCTGTTTTGGAACCAAAAAAGCAAATTCTGTGGGTAGAGCAATTGAAAAGACCCGATTGTTTCCGTGGGTTTGGTTCGGGTGGGTTTGTTTTATTAGGGATTGCATTTCGGGATAGAGGATTGAGGCTTGGGATGCCACCTAAGTTTATTGAGCAAGCATAGATACCTTATACCACCAACTTCTATTGACTTACTCGTTTGTTGTTTGTTACCTTTCCTTATAGCTGCTATTATACTTCTCAGGGATATACCTGTCTTATTCACATGGGTCTTCTTTTGCTGTTATTATGATCCCCTATCATCTTAGTTGGATTAGCAAGTACTATATTTACTATACTTATAGTATAGGAGCTAATAGTTAATAATGTATTGTATCTATCAAAATTCCTATCTATATTTTTCTTTATCTTTCTAAGTCTTTCTTAGTTAATAATGAAATAGAGTTTAATAGGTAGTATATAGTATAGTTAAAGTTATAGAGAGTCCAGTTAAGTATCTAAAAAAGCTATTGTTTAAAGGAGATTCCTCTTTTTAGTTTGTTGTTACTGACAGAGGAGTTACCTTAGTAAGTAGTATGAGTCTTAAGAGTTAATTGTTATTGTACACTGGATTATGAGGAAAGGCTTAGCCCGACCTCCCTACATAACTAAGACTTACCTATAGATTCCAAAACTCTCTAATAAGATAGGGAGACTAAGACAAAGAATCCATATACTACTAAGCTATGTATATTATTAGGTATACTTACCTCTATCCTAACAAAAAAACAACAAAACTCTTTTTTCTTGGGAATATTATCTAAGCGATTTGACTTTTCATAAAGGATCCTATAAAACCAGTAAAAGGTACATACCTTACAAAAATCGGAAGTAGCTGAAAATGGCTTTTACCCAGGAAATACTACAGTGTCCAGGTTTCCGTGTTAAAAGATTGAGTAACTAGAAGCTTCTTTTATTTTAGTATACACCTTACAAATTAGAGCCGTCTAAGTTAATGGGTACTATGGCAATCGGGGTCAATAAATAAGTAATAAAAATCAAATTTTATATACTATAATGAACTGAAAAGTTCTAGCTATGGCCGTATTACGCTGCTAATTTTTAGTATAAGTTTGTACCTTTCTATTACTATACTTTTTACTTAGTGTACCTACTGTAGCTAGGGTGGGCCCTCTTCTTGTAAGGAAATATAGGAACTTTAGTAAAGTCTAGAGAAGTTTTTTTATCTATTAATGTATTAGATAGTTTATTTAAGTTATGTATATAAATAGTAATAGATAAGTAAGAGAGATATATAGTAGAGAGTTTAGTAAGAGTTATAGTTATTAATAAAAAGAGGTCTCGTTCTAAAGAAAGGAATATGAAGAATAGAAATCAAAGTCAGTAGAAGTGGCTAAGTCGGGTGGGGTATTATAATGCATACACAATCGGAAACTCTCCTTTTTTTTTTAGTTTAAATAAAAAGGAAAACCCCTTAGTTATAGAATTCTCCCGTTCCTGTACTTTAATTTACTAGAAATTTGCTAACCTGGGAAGTCCAGCAAAATGCCCCTCGAAAGCCCTTCTTTATTAAATCATTTAGAAAATTCCTTTTTCTTCGGCAACTTTTTCTGGGTGTATAAAAAGCCGGCTAGGCCCTTTTAATTCTCAATTTTGGGAGGCGTAGTAAAGTAGTAAATAAGGAAGCTTTAGAATACTACAAAATTATCTTTGGATTCTTACCCTTAACACAAAGAAAATATTTAGATTTGAACGAAACCCAAAAATTCTTGTAAAGCTCCTACACTTCCGTGACTGAAAAGTCTCCTTGTTATCACAAAAATAAGGCTAAAACTTTTTTATTATGAGTCTGCGGGAGCTTCTCTGCTTTTATTTTAAGGGAATAGGGTACTCTATGTTTTAATACTATAACAAAAACTTGTAAAGAAAATACGGCCTATTTTAATTGATTTCGGATTCCATTTAAGAGTAGTCATTTGTTGCTGTGTCTTAAAAACAAAGGTTTAGTCTGGAATGGGAGGGGCTTTTCCCAAGAAAAATACAAAAAGGATAATAAAATTTAATTAGAATCCATATAACGAGAGCAATACCTTATTTAAGTAATTCTTTAGTTAAAGCAAAAAAAAAGAATTCCTATAGAGTGGTACAGGGATATTCTATAATTTGTCTTTTATATAATATAAAACCAATAGCTAACGAAAATCGCGTTAAAATTACCCCACTTACTAGTATCATCATATAGGTGTAATGTAGGCTGTAATATGTATTTTAGAGCAATTCACTAAGGTTCTCTAAGGGTAAATTGTACTAAAGCGCTAATCAGTTGTTATTGTATCAAAAGTAAGTAAAGGTGCTTATAAAGACAAAGCAACTTGTCACCGGGGGTAGATCGGTTTTTGGTTTTCCTTATATGTGGATCTCCTTAAAAATATTTGCATATTGCTTGGTTGCAGATTAATCTTTTTGCACTAGGGCTACAGCACCCACTGGACCGGGTTTTAATCTTGTATTTTTCTTATTTATAAATTTTTTGAGTTTCGTATGTTGTCATATTAGGTAGGGTAACTAGGAATACTACCAAATAAAGCTAAATAAGGGGTATCCTCTTACCTCTACGTGCTTTTATTAGTAAGCTCCTTAGATAAACCCACTTTTAGAGGCTCTCTTATAACGGAATTAAAATTCTAAACAGAAAGAATCCGGAAAATAAGGAGTTTACTCAGAAATCCCTTAAAATCAAGTAAAATAAAATTAAGAAGGGGGTCTTACACTTTATTTTATAGCTTTACTGAAAGAATTTTTCTACTAATTGGAGTTGGATTCATACCTTTACCATCTCTGAGTGGAGAATTTTATTGAAAATTCTGCTTGTATTGTGATTCATTTAGATACCTATTTATGCCTTTGTAGATGCTTTACCCAAAAAGAGTCTATTATATATACACAGGAGTCTTCTTGCTAAAAGCCCGAATATGAAAGAAAAAATCTACTGGAATACAGTTATAAAACTTCTGTTTGTTGTAATTATCCCTATTTCGTAATTTCGGGTCTCTTTGTAAATGAGTATGTTTGGATGTTATGCGTATCAATTTCCTAGGCGAGTGTTCCCTATGTAAGTTTCTTTCCCTGCTGCAGATTCTCTATTAAAGTAGCCTTTATTCGCTAAGATTCACTTAGGGTGTTGCTAAATATATGATACAGAGTCTTTTCTCTACTATAAATTATAGTAAACTGGGTCCTAAAGTTAAAAGAAAATTTTGGAGTCTCCTCTATTTGTTTTTTGGGGTTAATAGGTTCTTGTTATCCTAAAAACTCCTTTGGGGACCTTATTCCTTTTATTGGAATTCCCCCTATTCTGTTAGATATTCTAGACTCCGGTTTCTCTTTGGGATTTACTTTTTATTACCACAAAGCTAGGATTCTTGTAGAAAGTATTTACTTCGTTCACATTTAACAAAATAAAGGAAGAGCGGGCCGGCTTAACCTAAGTAAGGATTTGACAAAACAAAATAGAGTTAATCCTACGTATGCTAAGTAAACGGGCCCCCCTTTTGACTCCTTCAATTACAGAATCTCTCTATTCGTTACTAATGGATTTATAGGTCTTTGAGATAAAAAGTTAGTAATATGTAAGCAAATATAACCTAATTACAGGGATCCACTAAGACAAAATCTTACTATCCAAACATCAACAAAGAATACAAAGTGCTGTGCTTTACACGGATAAGATAGAGGTAACTTGCTAGCAAAGGACAGCTTTACCTCAAGCTCAGAATTTTTAAGACTTTTAGAACTCTGTAGAGTTTTGTATCCAGTACTTAAATAAACGGAATTGTAAGGACATTTCCTTGAGGCAAACATGTATCTTTCTTAAAATCATGATTTTGCCCAGCTCTACCCTTAAGTAAAAATGTTCTTTATCTTTTAAGTACTCAGTAGTTTGGTACATTCACTCATAAAACTGTAGATTCTTATAGTTCAAACTCTTTAACCTTATAAAGGAATCCTTATACAGCGGATTCGGATTATTCACTATCTGGAGACTCAAAACAGTTAAGTAAATCCCCTTTATAAAGGAAACTTACGAACAAATAGCTAAAATCCGGTTTATTGATTTTCCATCTATGCTAGACTACTTTTTCTGTAATTGGAGGCTGCTCCTATATACAAAATGGCTTGTATACTTTTTACGCAGTAGAAATTGGAACAAAGATTTTTGGGTTTTATACAAGGTAATGTAATGAATTCTATCCATTTTGACAAGAAAATTCTATTTCATATAGCGGGAAAAGTCCTCAACACCTTTTTCCCTAAGGAGCTCGTTTCATTTTTGATCATTTTGAGTCCAGTATAACTGTGAAAGTCAACCTTTTTCTTTTCAAAGCAAGCTCCCCTCTTAAGATTGGATTGAGGCTGGAGAATCCAGGCAACCGCTAGGTTGCAAGCTTACCTCAATTCTTTCTGGAAGGGAAATGAGTCTTATGAGATTTGACATATATAGTCAGCATACTGTGAAAGAACTATTAAGAGTCAAGTCAATCAGTCCTAATTCGTTGAGGGGAAAGGGAAAGAGTGACTCTACGTACGTCAAAAAAGAGCCGAGGCAACCGCAGGTTGTCAATTCCCTAAACCGAGTGGAGTTCAACTGAAAGGCCCGTCCGGAAATCCCTTGTATCGAGCTGTTATCTAATCGATACCTAGCTAACACAAGGCAAGCTTTAGATCTCTAAAACGAAGGGGAATTCCTCTCTCTCAAAGGTGTTCCATTTCTTGCTTTCGACAGCTAAGAGTTTAGCAACAGTAGCTGCACACCCCCAGGAAAAGGGCTATATTCTTATGATCTAAAACGAACAACTTAATTATTTACTCGCTTGGCTCTCCTAGCTGCACTTGCAAAGGACTGGCTTTCGACTTAACTACCTTTGGCTCGCTAAGCAAGGACGCAGATACAGAGACTCCATCCTCTCAACTGTTGACCTCGCTTTCAACTGCTTTCAGGTTAGCAACACCGGCTAACAAGGAAGATAAGAAAGAATAGAATCTGTTTCCATTATCTGCACTGTCGACAGCCATTCATTAGCATTAGGAAATTTGAATAAATTGACTGTCAGTACTATATTACACTAACCTAAACTAATACAAGCTGCACTAGCAAAGTAAACAAGCTAAAGCTTGTTTACGTTGATTTTCTTTTATTGATTTGACATATATATAAGGGGTTTCCTACTTATGATCGAAAAAGCGCTCTATTAAGAGATCAACCTTTTCTCGTAGATGAAAATTGAACATGCAAAACGTCCCTATAGAAAGACTAAAGCATTACCTTGAGAAAAATGTATAGGCAGGGTCGTTAGAGCTTGAAAGTTCAACCTGGCGTTGTATAGAGACCCCAAGAAGAAAAGGAGTCCGACATAGATGCAAAATCAATAAAAAAGGGAAGGATCCGCTATCGACATTGGACTACTTGACCGGCTTACAAGGACATTAGGTACTTTTGTATTGCCTTTCAGTACAATATATTAACATGCCTAAGAAATAGAGTACACCTTCTTTCGCCGGCAGAGCTAGCTTTCTGAGTCATTATCCTACTAGCTGACACTGCAGACACATTGACATTGCATTCGACAGCAACTCCTAGCTTGGCTCGCTGACACAGTAGTTAATGATAGCAAAAGAGCAAGACCGGTTTCAATTTCATTACCGAAATATTACATATTACCTCCTAAGCAGTTGATACCTAGCTTTCACTTCCTATCGACCAAGCTGAAGGAAATAGAGCTGAGCCTGCAAGCATTGGACAGCTCACGTTGACATTGAGCTTCTATCGCATTCCCATTCGACTGATAACAAGGACATTAGCAAGACACTCCACTTTCACATGCCTGGGCCTACAAGCTAAAGCTTGCCTTCTTATCTTCGATACCTTCTATCACTTTCCTTCAAATTTCTGGTTTAGGCTTTCTATTGATAGACTGTAAGTAGAATGATTATATCTTCCTAGTTAGATAGCTTGCTTTAGATGGTTTAGGAATTCTTACTAACATGAAAATAGGGCAATAAAGAGTCCGTTGTGCTTCACCCGGGAGAGATTGTTGCAGGTTCAAAGATTAAGACCCACTGAATAAAATGAAATTTCATTTTATTTAATGTTTCCTCTAACTCCTTTTCTGGTACGAAAAACACCCACTTTATTAGCCGTTTCGTATAAACCCGATATAGCATAAAAACAGGATTTAATTCTAAAGACCCGGTGAGATACTCTTTTTTCGAGTACTTTATTCACTATTCCTAATGTTAGAAGAAGCCTATCCCGCTTTTTAATCGTTGTTAATTTACTAGCCATCTCTCCTTTGCATTCTTTGAAGTAACTAACTGAGTGTAGGAACACTACGGAGCCTTTTTGTGTTAAACTTAATTTTGACCTTAACCTCAAAGTTTATAAGAATAGAGGATCCCATATCTAGTTTGTGGGTAGAACCCTATGGGCGCCTTACAGTTGTTGTGTTCTTGCCTATATTCGTATTATTCTTTGATTAATTTAGTAAAAAATTTTAGGGGTTTCCAATGTAATTAAAAAGTAAGTTAGCCTAGCATGTTTTGGTCTCTTCATCTAGCTAAGAAATTCTACATATTGGTAATTTTCGTATTCTTTTATCAGACATTTAATATAGATATTCCTGAAATTGTACCTTGAGCAAGGGCTCCTTAGAAATTAAGTTCCCTTTCTGCTCTCCAGCCTCTTTGTTTTTGTAATTAGAGATTTGATTAGACTAGGTTACTAGAAAAACAAGATGTAAATCCTAAGAACTTAAAAAACCTATAAAAAAAAGCTTTTGTTTTGATATGGTATCCTACGAGCTTTGACAGCTTCTTCGACTATGCCTCTCTTCATTTACATATTCTAAGAATTTCTAAAGACTAGAACTATATATCAAGATCCAAATTATAATGCCTTTTATTCCGACTTGGACCATTCATCAAAATAAAATCTTCAACTATCCCGCTTGAAAGGTAGTTATATACAATTCACATAGAAGGAAAAGTTTGTCTAAAAGCTATTTCCTTCCTTGAAAAGGCTTTTTCCCTAAAAACTGAGATGTGTACAATAGGAACACACTGGGAGAGACTTTCTAGCTAACAGGACTTGAACTCTCAGAATTACGGTCTAAAGCAACCGGTTTTAACGTGAAAAAAGTGGGCAACTAACAAGAAAAGCTTGCCTCGTATAGTATATGTGATACACTCAGTAACTTACTTATATTAGAGTAATGAGTCATCATTTTTTATGTAAGTTATTTTAATCTTCACTTTTTATAGCGCGTACGTGTATAATATAAAGAGTGCGGATTTCTATACACTTTTTATAAATTACTGTTAGAAATGGAAAGTAATTACCAGCCAGCCTCACAAATACCAGTTAGATTTTGGAGTTTGTCTTAGTTGACTTAGTTTCCCTTCCATCGTATGCTTTTTTTAGTACTAGGTCACTGACTCGAAAATGAAATCTAATTCTTATCAAAACAACTTTACAGATCAGGCAACTAAGCTCAGCGTACCTTTTTTTTTACAAACTTTATTAGGGACTCTTTAGAATGAGTATCCGTTGAAAACCGGGTTTTAGTGAGCAGCCTCTAGAATATATAGGGATCTAACAAAAGATTTACTTTAATAAGCCCTTTTGCTGGTTCACTAACTCCTATTCCTGAAGTAAAAGCATCCGACTTTTGCGCTTTACTAGTCTAGTATAGTTAGAAATCCTCTTTTTTATATAGATCATTACGAACAGATAAATCTAAAACCGGTAGCAAAATACCCCTCAAGGAAGAGCTACTTTTCATATTCAAACGAAGCCCCAAACACTATATATTCGCTGAATTTAGGATATCCGAGTTGGTTAGTGTTTTATGTGCCCTTTACTTAGTTATATTACTCAATCGAGGATTCACTGGTTAGGCAAGCCTTTAAAGAAATGGGATTGTTATGTAGTTAAAAGGGCGGTTATAATATACCTTTTGCCTTTAGTTTCAAGGGGTAGTTCTCTCATTAAATGTTATAAAGTTTCCGGGTTAATGTTTACCTATGGTTTGGGTCTACTTATGATATGAGGGAAGAGATAAAAAAATGAAAGCTAAAATTATTCGATGTTTACGCAATGTATTTTTCAAAAACTCCCTGTATTCCTTACAAACAAGTAAGCCTGCCTCTAAAGGGGGAAACCCCACTAGAACTAAAGTTAATACTCTAAAAATTTTATTAAACAACGGTAAAAGATATACCTTTGACTCTAAATTTACCTTTTTATGTAACTCTGCATACCTCTCAATTTCATTTAAAATGCACAAGACAAAGGGTCTAGCAAGAGTTCAAATCAAGTCAATTAGCTATGCATTCCACAGAATAGGCGCTAACTTAAGCCAACCGGGAGTTTAGAGCTCCAAGGAAGAAGTTTCGTATTACTAACCACTAGAAGAGGGGGGGCTGCTTATATTGCAACTGGCACTTAAAACGCCTAGAGCAGCTGCCTAATTTATGTATTGCTCACACACACCCTTATAAAGTGAACTCTGCCTCGGATAGACTGGGGGATATTGATTAGCGAAACAGAGAGACGAAAGCTGATGTTTATTTCTAGGCTTTGACTCTCGTAATTGCTAAAAGTTTTGAGGAACATCCTATATCTAATAAAGTGAAGTAGAAACTAAAATTATTATAATAAATTATTGTATCTAGTATTTTATACCTAATAAACTTTCTTGCTAAAAACTCTTCTTAAAAGAGCACTTGCCATAGCGCTTATTAAAAAAATCTGTGTATGTCCTGGAGATAAGATGATAAAGTAAACCAAAAGAGTCTGCAGATCTCGAAACATAGGTTCAACAGAGGAGCTCTTCTATTCACTTGAGACCCACTGCTGTAAATGTAAAACAAAGGAATAGCTGTTAATGTTCCTTTCGAGACCCTTGCGCGCTTAGAAGTCCAAATTCTATTCTATAATTAAGTACGATCCTCCGAGTCTTTTACCCTTTACTTCTTTTTTATTTCCTAGCATATACCCCGGGTCTTTAAAATGAAGTTTTTTCTTGCTAATGCGTAAGAGTTAGTAATAAGCTTTCATAAACAAGAATAAAGGAGTTTCTTAGTTTTTTAGGCTCCCAAAAGTACCTCCTTCTTTTTCTTTTCAACGCGGCTCTTTTTTTAGGCGTTCAAAAGCTTTTGTTGAGTAACCACCTAATGTAAATACCCACAAACCCAGGCAAGGCTGTAAGAGAGGCGGTACTAATCCTCGCTCAATATGCGAATTCCTTTGTGTTGATATAGATAATTACAAAATATTTAACTGAAAGTTCTTGTAGAGAAGGACAGAAATAAACTGTCCATCTTATTGAAATACCCTATGTCTAGGACTAATATACAAAAAGCTCCACTACTTTTATAAGAGTTTTAAGGAATCCCTTTCAGCGAAACCTACCCAGTAAATAAAGTTTTATATCAGAATTTTATACCAAGACGGGCCTTGCTCTGTATACAATTAAACCCCAAAGCAATATACGAAATTTCTTAGAAGTTCTTTTTTTAGTGTTTACTAAAATCTCTATTATTTAGAAAATCCCCAGCATAGCAGGCCTAAGTAGTTTTTACAAAGTAAATATATATAAAAAAAGTATGTACTATAGGAGAAGGACCATACAAGAAAGAGTACTGCTATTTACTGTTTTGAACAACACTTGATAGCAAAATGAGTTGCCCTTATTTATCGAGGAAAATTAACTCAGTTTGTTTATAACTACCTCTAAACAAGGCTGCTTTTCATTAAGCTAAAAGGGGCGTGGATTCGTTATAATAGGCCCTTCGAACCCTTTGGATTTCTTTCTATCTAAGCAATTTTGAATTACCATGTCTTTTCTCATTTAAACTACATACTTTGTTTCTCGGTATAGGGAGTACTCTTTGTGGATAAAGAGCCTTCCGGAAGATGCAGACAATACTCGAGCTTAAAATAAAACCTTTATTTGCTTGACAAAACTATCTAACTAATAGAGTGGATTAGTTTTTCCTTTTATTCTAGGAGATGGTACACAAATGAATTAACTTGGAAAGTCGCTTTAATAAGTAACCCCCTTTTACAATAGAGAGCTTTTGTTGTGAAATTCTATAAGTATTCCGCCACCAAATAAAGAGAAGTCAAGCAAAGCGAGTATCACTGTTTATTTTTATCCTCTGTTATTTGGGCAGGGTTTCCGAGGGGTCCCTTAGAAGACGTATTTGTTTCCACGTAGCTTATTAGTTGTAACTGGGTTTTCTTTTGTTTTTTTCCTATATAAATTAGGGTAGCAATAAAAATCTATCATATTAGCTTAACTAGACAGGAATAGGGTTTTAAGTAAGTCTACAAAAGATAATAAATTAGGTTTTTACAAGATAAAAAATGTCAGGGAAGTTTTGATTTAGTTGTTAAGGAGTCCCTATATTTTTAATCAAATTAAACTTTGAAGTTACTCCTCCTTCAGCTGGGTTTAAGATCCAAGACTCACTTGGAGAATTCAGATATGTACTACAAGAATAAAATATATTTCGTGCAAACAATAACGGAAGCTTTAAATTACAATAACTTTCCTAAACCTACCAGCACTCTGAGTTATCTACAGGGTAAAAATGCATATAAATATTTAATATGAGTTCTTTTTCTTGCCAAATCTTTAATTAAGTCAATAACAAAAATGAAACATAGCTGGATAATTTCCTTGTTGCCGATAGCCAGCCTGCTCGGAGATCTCGCTTTAAGTCTTTAACCGCAATTCCTAGTTCTTGGTAAACTTACTAAAGAAATAGTACACTTACAGATACATAGTATACACCTTCCCGAACTTTCTAAAAAGGGCCCCGAATAGCTTGGTGTTTTAGAGTAGAAAAAGTGAATTTAGTGGTAAGGAGTAGCTAGAGTAGTCCATTCTGAATAAAAGATAAAAGGTGTGTGTAACCAACATTCTAAAGTTCCTACTTACTTATAAAAAGAGTCCTTCTTACTTATAAATATACTCTTATACCGGATGCGCGAAAATCTGGATAGATAAGTAATCAAAGCAGGATACTTTTAATAAAGAGAGCTTGGGTTCAAGTCCTATTAGCTTTAGTAAGACTATGCAAAGAAAAGTTTAACCTGTTAAATATAGGCCTCAAGCTCAATTTGTGTTTTATTCCTAACCGGATTACATTATATAATTCCTTTTTTGATAGTATAGATTCTCCCTTTTAGAAGGTTGAGCGCTAAAACCGAAAATCCTGAGGAAACTTTTGTCCTATAAGTTATTGAGTTAGCAGTTCTGCCGAGTAATTAATATAGAGTTAGTTACGGATTTCCCTTCGTTTAGGGAGTTTGGATCCTTTTTTATATGTATTAGTAAATTACCCCCTGAAGACCTTTTTTTAGAAGTGGTTTGTTTCTCTAGTTACTTTTACGGATTATTTTTGCAGTTTTATCCCTTTTCTCGCTATGCCCAAGCTAGACTGGGGTTATTCAGAGTTTTTTTTATTCAAATATTACCAAAGGTAATTTATAACAAGGTTTGGCCAAGCCCATTTCCGTACTTAACTTACCCTACTTTAATCCGATTCCGATAAGCCAACTCCTAAATCTTGAGAAACAAGAGAACTCATGGATTTCCGCTCGGAATTCCTAGTTTGGAGGGGCAGTAAAAGAATTTCCCTTGCTTGTGAGTGCCTTATTATTACCGGCCCTAAATCCTAAAAAGAACTTCTCCATTTTAGCAGTTTAGAAGCCTGCCATCAGCATTATTAGTTAAGAAAAACTCCTACTATTTTCAAGGAATTCCTATGCTCTGGATGGACTTTGCATACCTTTTTTCCAGTTGTTTTCCCTGCTTTATAGAATAGAGTTAAAATAGATAATATAATAATAAGATTTAACACAGTATCGTTATAGGTACATGGGGTATTTTATAAGAGTCTTATACCTATGGTATTATATAGTTCTAGCCGTAGTTTAATAGCTCTATTCTTATTAAGGTAATCCCTACTGTTCCTTGAAGCTCTTACTATAGAAGATAGAACCCCTTTTGTAATGGTTGTTGTTACCGCCCGAAAGGGGTGTCGGAGGAAGGTTAATGCTGTAGAAATCTACTTATTTACACACAAAAGCACCCACAAGAAACTTTAGCTTTAGTAACTTTATTCCTTATATTACGGCTTGTTATTTTCACCTGTTAAAAATACCAAAAACCCGGTTTCTACTTTTCTACTATAGATTTGAGGAGTCCTGGCTTGGTTACTTAGTTTACAATTTCCTTGTTCAGTGAACTGCTTCTGAGTTCGAGCTATTTAGAAAGGGCTTTAACAAAGTTATCTAACTAAACAAAAAGGAATTTGTCAAGACACAATAGATATTTCAATTTTTTTAGTACTATAGGACATGAAAGCAAGTCATTTTCTGTGTTCTTGTTTTTCGGCGTTTGTGTTCTACTCTGGAGCAGGTCAGTAAAAGTATCCATGAGTTTTGCTAAATTTATTATCCTTATTTAGATCTGGGCTTAGTATAAAAAACCCTACTATAATACTAAAATATAAGTCCAAAGTCATTTAGCTTTGAACTCTCAAAAAGTCAACCCACTACTTTTTACTTGCCATTTGGGCGCCATCCAAAACTCTAGTCTAGGAAGCGCAAGGTTATACTTTTTTCTAGTGCATACTACCTCGGCTTCAGTTTACAGTATCCTTGGTACTTAATTTTATACTCCCGACAAAGTAGACGAGTTTCGCGTAATAGATTCTAATACCTGAGAGAAGCTCCCCTTTAAAGCAATTTATATGCATCTATGGGAGTAAAGTTTGCAAGGGTTTATAGTTGTACGATTCCCTAAGCCCCGTTTCAACTCTGTTTTAGTACTAGGCATTCCCTAGGTCTAGGTATAGGCTTAAAAAAGAGTTAGACACCAATAGTTAATAAATAAAAGGGGTCTCCGCTGTTAGAAATTTACCAGCAAGGTCTTTTTAAGGGGGATTTCTTGTACTTTATCAAAGTAAAATATTAAATAGGACATCGATGCCTAGGCAATTAAAGAACGCGAAAGAATAATTTTACTAAAGGAGGAGCCTCAACTCGACCAAAATTTCCTTATATACCAAGATTAGTAACCGCAATCTCATACAATTATACAAACTGCCATGAATATCTTTATCTGTCTTAGATAAGTAAGAAGCAAGTCGTTAAAAAAGTTGCACAACTACTTTTGTTAAATATTGACTTCAGATACTCCGGGAATTAGAAAAATAAAAGATAGATTTCACTTAGATTTTTACTTATGATTCATTTCTAATCTAAATTCCTTTTAAATTAAAGCCACTATAAAAAGCAAAGGACGAAAAAACTTCTGTCAACGAAACTTAAAAGGCACCCGATATAGCAATTTGGAAGTTTAAGTTCTAGACTTCGTTATAATCAACCTAGAGAAGTTAAATTTCCCTTTGAGCAATACTTAAGGCAGGACATAACCTAAGTAAGGCTAAGGGGCCCTGGGCAGGCTCAATTTTTAGGAGTTTAACTAGTGAAGGGGTGGCTTGCTTCTTTTCAGGGATTAGATAATTGCCGTGTCCTAAAGTACTAAATAAGTAAAGGGGTTAACCCGAGGCTATCTCCCGTAAAATTTTTTAAGAACAAAAAAAGGTAATTTAATATGAGTACGTACTTTCTACCTGTAAGGTATAATATAATAGGTACAGAGAAAACTCCTTTAATCAAGTAAAAAGGATAAAGTGTAGTTTTTATTCTTATTACTGGGTTCGAACCCCTGCCTGGCGATTGCTGCAGGGCTTGCTATACCATTTGAAAGATGGGTACTAAAATCACTTGATAGTCTAATTAGGAGCCCCTTAGGTTAGGTAGGAGGTGCCTCTCCAAGAACAAAGCAAATATGTTTAAGCAGGGTATACTAGACAATGTAACATAAGTTAAAGCACATATTCTTAAAGGCACCGTGTTAGAGTTCAAACCCTATAAATTACTATTGATTGATGAAGCTCTAACTCTCCCTAGGTTTCAAGCCTATTAACGCGTGATACCCTACCTAGATTTTAGAGTATTCTTAGGACTTAGCAAGTATAGCATACAAAGAAACTAGAATACTATACACAAAGCAGTAACACGACCTCTTTGTAGAAACCAGTACTACTAATACATTATTATATTTACTTTACTATACCTCAGGTGCTCCTCCTACTAAACACAAAATACAATTTAATCTCTCAAAGTAAAGTATAAACCCGTAAAGTATTTTTTTTTGCTTTATAATTTTTTATCTAGGCTTGTTGAGAACTAAAAAGTTTGTTACCTAAGATTTCATCCGAAAAGACTCTTTTTCCTTATCTATTTAAAACTAATATTCAAACGAAAGGTAAAGCTTGTCTATAAAAAGAAGTAAGCTTTCCTGCCTTTCAAAGTACTAAGCTAAAGGCATATTTGTAATAATAATTTAAAGTTAAAGAAAGCAAATGTAAGGCTTTGTTTAAGTAATACTAAAAGGATAGGGGAAATGTTTCGCTAGAACAATAGCTATAAGAAGGAGCACTCCTTATTTTGAAAAACCTAAAGGGGTTTCCCTATACACAGGCAGTTATATAACAATTTAGGAACTCTGCCATTAAATTAATAAGTAAGTAAGAAAGTTTTTTGTTTAACTTCTCAGGATAACCCTAGACTAAGCAGCAACAGAGAAGCTTATCAAGACCTTTCCTCTCTTGGAATCCATTACAAATTATACTTAAGCACCTCCTTACTAAAATCCTATGAAATACCTTTCTTAAATAAGAACTACTCTGATCTATTCAAACAATTAAGAATTTAGCAGCGTTTCTTTGACTAAGGCAAGCCTTGCTTGGCATTACACTCTATTTAGTAAGCCTTCCACAAACTAGCAACACATATTTAATTTAAAACGGAAAACGAAATGACAGAAAATCCTTAAATGCTATACTTGAAATCCTAAGATAAGCCTTAGGTTAACTCCTCAAAGTACAATAATTACCTCCAGTTAAGTATTACTCAAACTTTCTAATTAGTAAATGAAAGAAAACTGACTCACTAGCTTTCCTTAAAGAAACAAGCAACACCCTACTTAACCCAGTAAGATATTATTAACACATATAGGCTATTAAGAAGTCTTAAGGAAACTAGACGTCTATATTCCCTTTTTATAAACTCTTATTAGAAAATAGAAAATCTGGAAAGCATAGAACTCCTAAAAATTTTTTTTAAGTTATACTCTTATATTAGAAATCTTATGTCTTTTCTTAGTTTTTATTTTTATTACAAGGAAGACTTATTAATTAGCTAACTTTTTATGAAGCAACTTATCTCATACTTATCTAATAAGGACTGCCTCTATTAAATGTATAATTATCCCATATCAACCACTTATAAAATAAAGGTTATGTAAATAAGGGGATCCCAAGTAACTCGCTAGTAGAGAAGCAGTATTCTTTCTTCTTTTAAGTATACGGAACTTAGCACTTTTTTAAAGCACTTGTTACTAGGGTTCCTATAATATTCTATTTATTAAAGTCAGCCTATTCCCAATCTTAAGAAGTAGGCAGCAAATGAAACTCAGAGATAAGTCTATTATAATATAAAGATTACCTTATATTTAGTACATTTACTACACGTAAACTCAAAATTCTTTTTATTAAAACGGAGAATACTTCTCTATTTTAAGTATTTAAAAGCAAAGGATACACTTTCACTATATCGGAATTTGAGGAACCCTTACCACCCTATACCTTTTACTCTTAAGTAAACCATTTCCCTATTCTTACTTGTATGAGTCCCTTGAATTGAATAAAGTTAGAATTATCTTGCTTTTTATCCTTACTTTCCGGATTCTTTACTAAAGTCTATAAAGAAAACAAGAGCTATACAGATACTAAGGACTTAGAGGGAAATCATAACACATTATTCATTCAAACACTTTTTAATTTAATAAAAGAATTCGTTTACTTTTCAGTTTCACTTTTCTTATTAAAATTTTTTTTTATCAAAACAAGAGAAACAGAGTTATAAGAAAGCAATTCGAAGTAAGTTAAGGTATATTCCCTAAAGACCCTATATAATTAATAGAGTTTCTTAAGCCCTTAAAAAAATAAAGTAAGCAAAAAAGCAACGAACTTATAAGAATACGAGTTTTCGATCCTATTTTTTTTTTAGTAAAGAATTACTAATATGTAAATCCCAAACTTGAAAAGAGGACTTATATATAAGTTGTAAATTCTCTAAAAAAAAGAAGAAATCAGGGATCCCTTAGTAGTTTTGTGATGGGATGCATGGTATATTTGTAATTGCGACTTCCTCAACAGTAGACAATGAATAGATTCAGAGGAATCTGGTAAAGAGCGAATGCTATGACAAGGATCCTTTTTGGAGTTTTATACTTGAAATTTTACCGAAATAGAGCAGAGGGTAGACGAGAGAATTGCTTTTTCTTGTACAACATTTTTAGTAAATAAAAAAGGGATACCCTAAAAAGTATGAATTCTTAGCGCAAATAGGAGCCCCCTTTTGGAAAAGTTGGAAAAAGGAAGAAGCAATTACTAGACTCTTAAGTCAAATAAAAGTCAGCAAAGCTAGTAAATTGTCATACGACATTGATGCTGCAGGTTTTTGGTATCGACTCGATAAGAAAATTCCTTTGTTAAACAAACCCGGAAAGGCTTACCTTACAAAAGTACAAAGACTTTCCGACAACCTTAGCTTTTACTTTTTTAGACTAGATATTTACATTTATCGAAAATTGCCTTTAGTGAATTTTGAATTTTGTGTCCTCGACATTAAAGGAGGTCCCTAATTCGAGCTACTTATTAACCACTTTAGTTTGATATTTTCACACCACTCCCGGAATTTTCTTGTTAAGTGCTTTTCAGTAGTTATAATGAGTTAATTCAGGAAAAAGCTTCTTATAATGGAATATTCCTTTTTGAATAATTATACTTGCTCATGTTATACGCACCATAGATTTCACTAAGATAAGAAGTAATAGATATATGGATCCTGTGCAGGACTCTAGACTAAAAGAAAGGGATTTGCCAAGATGTTTTTTTATATAGTTCTAATACTCTAAGAATATAACAAAAAAAGGTGAAGAAATCCAGTGCTCTGAGTTAAACTCCCGGCACCCCTATACAAAGCTGTAGAACGAGGAGAGAATTGCATATTAATTAGAAATTTAGGAGTAAAATCACTCCTATAGGAAGATCTTTCTTCAAAAGTATGAATGAGTAAGAAGAGAAAGCACTAACATACTATGTTTAATTAGGAAGAGTGACTTTTTAATATGATTAATCAAACGAGAGTTTCTTTCTTTCTTTAATGCCTTGAGTAAAAACTTTCGAACACCCCTGCCTATATACATAAATCATAAAGGAGTGCCTTGTCGCTTAGGATATACTAAAAATTTCAAAGGACGAATATGAGATCTTGTAAATAGCTTGACTAATTTCTTTTTACAGAGCTTATGCTGAATATCAAACAAGAGAAAAGCGACTTTTAAGAGTTGGGCATAGAAGCCCCACGTATCTAGCACACAAGTATAGGATAACCTCCAATTATTCCCTTTGAATTTAACTCTACCAAAAGAGTTAAAGCCAAGTATTATTACTAAAATACGTATGTAACCCCTTTTTGAATAGACAATCGCCCAGTATTCGGTAAACAGGCTTTATAAGACATTTTATTTAAGTATTTAAGAAAAAGCAGCTTTTCATAAATGGACTCAGTTCTTGAAATAGGGTGTAGATAGACTATAAGTATATGTAATTCCATATCAAACCCCGCGAACCCTCTGTATTTCTCTCTCCGGACAGCCTAGAGTTTGTTTGGACAAAGTAATAATAAGTGAACCCTTGTTTCTATTGCAGCTCACACAAAACACTTTGACTTTGGAGTCCTTCATGTACTTTTTTTAAGCTCAGCTGGGAATTTTGTGATATTGTGACCAGTATTCTTTGCTTGCAAGTCTACTATTGGAAACAGCGCTACTTCTTTCAAAGGATTGAATAACAGAGTTTTGCGGCATACAGGGGATTCCCAATCCTATATCAATTGAACTGGATCTATATTCTAAATGAAAAACTAACTATATATACTATTAATAAAGGAAAGCGGTTCAATAAGTGAAGTGCTTGCGCTGATCAAGGAGTAGTTACAAGCTTAAGATATTGGGATAACGGACAAGAATTACCTCAACTAATTAGGTATTACGGGATTAGAACTTGTATATTCTTTTATGTTCGGTCGGCTCTAACAGTAATTTTTTGATACGTAGCTTATGGGTTATATAGTTACTACTAAGGACTTTCTTTAAACTTGTGTGTCTGCAGAACTTGGAGGCCCTTTTTTTGCTAAACCCTCTACTACTAGGTATAGTATACGCTTTCTCCTTAAGTAATTTTATGGGCTCGGTTAATTAATTGCAAAATATTTTAAATACCTTTCTTTAACAGCCCTACCTAATACGTATGGAAAAAAGGACTTTTGCCCTTTAAAATTAGATAAAAAAAGAGATTGCGTATAATAAAAATTTTTTAGTTCTAATTAATAAGGGGGTGAACGTAGCGCTTAATCCAAAGGTAGCTGCCGCCTATTAAGACTAAAACAACAGTCTTGTAGAGCTTTGTATTATAACTCCTTTTAAAAACTGGAAATTCTTCTTGTATTGGACCAGTACCAGGGCTTTCTCTTCTATTGTGCTTGTGAGCTCGGTAGGTTTTTCTATTTTTATACTGAGTAGAGATTCGTTTATCTAAACCAAGATCCTTTAGCTAGGATCGGCATACTTACGAATACTCTTACAAGTTTTGTAGATATACATAGCATAAAACAAAGTTTCTTGGCTTATTAAGTACTTGTCGATTCCGGGAAGAACCTACTGTTGAAGAAGATATAAAAATCTTGAGGTCTTTTGGGACATAGAAAATAAGGGTCCTTTTTCTTAATAAGCTTAATAATAAAGTAGTAACTAAAATTCCGGGCTCCCTTATCTTTAACGGGTTTTTCTATAAAAAGGGGATATACCACAGCTGCTAAAAGAAAAAGAGCCCATAAAAATTCCTATTTTATTCATTTGAGATCAAGCGCTGTACTCTCATGTCAAAGCAGAGTCAAAAGGAGAGACCCCCAGATTAAGCAGGTTATAAAGAAAAGTAATAATTAAATACTATAAGGAACAAACTATGTATAATTCTAAATCCTGAGAAAAGCAAGTGCTGCAACTAAGTGAGTGCCAAAAGAAACTAGGAGAAATTTACTAAATATACGGGATTTCTAAATATAAACATCTAAACTAGAGAATTCCAGGGCTTAATAAAAGCTAAAAATCCTACAGTGAGGGTCGGTCAGGCAGAAAGAGCTTTATTCAAGTTAAACAGTTATAAGAAAAAAGTCCATATATTTCCTATACAAAGGGTGTTGGTACAGCTATAAAATATTTAGTTACTCAACTAAAAAAGTTTTTTATGAGATAAATCGACCCCAAACACTCTTTTCTCTCAAATCAAAAGCAATAGAAGCTTCTCCTCTGTTAAAGCCTTTTCCAGAATATTTAAATTTATGAGGCCCTTTTTATAATTAAAAAGTAAGGGAACTCCCTAAATTGCATTTGGTAAGTCAACAAGATAGAATATCTATATAATTAGGGTCTTTTTTCCTGCATTTACCTTGTTTTAACAAAGCTCCGCGCATTCTTAGTAAATATCAAAAAAAAATTCTTAAAGTTAGCTCATGACTAAAGCTTCTAATAATACTAAAAACTTTGTGAAGCAAGATTCTGTACCTTAGGTATTTAGGGATTTTTTATTTCTCATTACTCAGGGCAATGCTAGGAAGTAAATCCCAAGGAAAGTCTAGCATGAATAGCAATAGCATGTGTTCAGTTAAAAGTAAATCGCATTTTTCGGCTTTGTAAACTCTTTAAAGTGAAGACTCTTCCTTTCCCGAATTTACTTAAAAGGAGTGTCTTTTGACTAAGAGACATTTTCAATTCCTTTATCCTTAGATAAACTAAACTATACATATGCCTTAGCTCCTCCACTACCTAGACACTGGGTTGTCACAAATATAAATTTTGTATAGACTGCATTTACAAGATTTTTTCTCCCAAAATTCTTATACCAGATACGTCCTTTTTATAAAATGACTCTCAGGTTTCTGATTACAGGATAATAAGATGCTAAAGAAAGTTAAGAAGAGTGGTATAGCTATAGGTATCAAGAAACAAGTTCTGGGTATTCTGAATAAGAGAGCTGGTAAGTTTAAGAGTATCAAGACTAAGAAACCCGAGTTAGTCTGAGTACTGAAGTTTTGATTCTAGTTTATTTAGAATTTAGAGTAAGAAGAGCTAAGTAATGGGTTATTAAAAAACTACTCATATTGATTGGTAATTAGCAAAGCCGGGTAATAATCTACGATGCTGTACTAGTAAACGCTCGCTACTCTAACTAGGCACTTACTCAAAAAGAATAGAAAAAGAAATATGAATGCTTTGGATTATACACCTGAAAAAGTCCCTTGACTTTAGAGACTTCCGTATGGGGAATGCCTATTAGTATTCTCAATTTCCTTTAAACTTACCTTTAAGGAAAACTCCTGCACCTACTCAACTCCTTTTAGGTATTACTTTAAAAACCCAGTTAGCTTTGATATCCCTCGTATTTTTAGGTATTTCTTTTTAATTCGCGCCTTGTCAGTCAAGGTTTCTATTTAAACTCACCTAGGAATATCGGCAAAGCAAAGGGAGTCCTGTAAGTAAATAGTGTCTGCCTTTAACTTTTCCTGTTTACCTTCGGGGAGTAAATATTTTGCGCGGGACTTTAATGCTACTTGTTGAAGTAAGAAATTTAATATGCTATGGGTATTCTATAGATTAAAAAGCCCAGGTTTGGAGGAAACTGCAAAAATACTTTTTATAAAGAAGTCACCCAACTTTTAGAGCTTTATAGGAGGTGGCATGTTAATAATTTTAAGCAAATTCTCGCTTATGCCTTTCAGGAAATATATTACCCTGGAGAGGAACCTCTTATAAATTATCATTTAAATAAGAACTCCCAATCGGGTTCTTTTTAAAAATAGTGATAACTCCAGAATGAAATTAAGTCATCTCTAAGAAGTAATTAAAAGTTATAGAGGCGTACAAAAAAAAGGAAGAGCTGCCTAAAAAACCCAAAAGCACTGTTTGAGAGTTGGGTTTACACACCCCCGGTAGTTAAAGGCAAAATATTTTCACTCTTACTTACGGGGTATTGGATCCTGCTTATGGTTCAGGAATTTCATTTAGGGATCCCCTTAGACTGGGAAAGTACGTGATGTATCTCTTTTACAGACTTTACTTTATACCCCTGCTTGTCTTGCTTTGTCTAAGAGATTCTTCCTGCCTAAAATAAAAAAGAAACCTGAGCTTGATTGTAGAATGTTGTTACATATTATAGTCCTCTCATTACCAGCAAAAGTGCACCGTTCCTTTAAGAGATTTGGGGGCTTTTTTTAGGAGTATTCCTTCCTCTATAAAGTCTATCGACGAGTTTTAATTCAGTTAATATAAGGAACTGCGAAAAGTATAAGAAACAAAGGAGCCTTTCACATTAAGTTAGTCACGAGCTTATAGTCGCTTACCTATACTATAAATAATCGAGAGTGACCGGCTTTAGGCGTTTACCGAGCAACTATCTGAAATTTCCTGTGTTAGGAACCAGGTCGAAGTAGTTTCTAAAGATTAAAAGGAATTTAAGTTTTATATGTTAGTGTACCCATTCTTATTCTGATTACTCACCCAGAGTTTTTTTAAACGAATTTTCAGGACAATCCTTAAACGGGCCCTTGTGAAAGGATTCCCCCTTTTTATTACCTCCAAATTTAGTAGTATATCCAAGGACTCTGAAAAGCTTAAATAAAAGTAAAAACTTGACCGTGTAGCTTTAAAGTTCTCACTTTGTTTAGTTCTTTTTTCTCAAGGATCCCTTACCCCGTTGTCTAGACCCTTTTTCTGAGTATTACTAGATAGCTTGTTATATTTTACTTATGTTTTGAGTCCTCTTTAGCTTTTTTTGTTTATAAGTAAACTCCTCCTTCCTGAATACAGAGCAAGGTATAAAGTAGAGTTAGCTTTTTTATGATAGATGCTCCGTGAATGAGTTGTTTTTCCGTCGACCCCGTCAATAAGGATCCTGGGCAAGGGGAGGGGGGCTTTACCTGGATTTTTTATTAAACCGAAAAGGAAGGCGTATCAAGAATCTCATCTTGATAATCCTAGATAGAATAGAGGAGACACACAAAATTTTATAAAAATATTCCCAGCGTTTCTTATGCTCACCCACACACACAAAGTAGGAGTCTTTAATATCATTCCAACTTGTACACTAGCCGGATATCGTGTAAATGCCCCCCTCTCAAACTCTGTATAGAGCTCTCTCAATAAGTACTTTTAGAGTAAAATTAACAACAAAAAGGATCTGTAATTCCCCGGGTAACCCTGCAATTAAACCCAATAAACTAAAAAATTTTAGTATAGAGAGCGGGTCTTACTAAAGTAAAGTTCTTTGGAGGATTTCAGGTCCTAATAATTAGCAATTAGCTTTGTCGGTGATACACGTTTTTATTTTTTATAGCAGCCTGGCTACTTACAATACAAAGTATTCTTAAATTCAAAAAAAAAACCAAGAATTTTTAATATTCTCTACCAATGGGAGCATTCCTATTTCCTTGGTCAAGGGTCAAGTAACAAATAAAAAGGGATAACCCAAAAAGAGAGTAGCTTGATCTATACAATGCTTTATTAAAGGAATTCCTGACCCAGTAAGGCTTTTTTATATTTCTTTACTTTTTCGTATACCCTAGAGGGATTCTATCAAGGTAACTTTTTTATGAAAAAGCAGAGCTATAATAGAAGTAGGAGCATCCGAATTCTGTACGCAAAGAATTTTGTTCATCATGATCAACATAAAACACGTAAAAAAAAAAGAAGCGCCTCCCCTGCTTGAGTAAAAAACAATAATTATAGCTGCATTAGTTATGGGAAAGTCTTTTTAACTAGGATACCCCGAAAAGCTATTCATAAGAAGATTAAAGTACCTTTTTACCAAACTACTTGGATAGGCCAACAGTTCGGGAAAGCTTTATGTATATATTTTTGATAAACGTGAGGAAGAGTACACACGCAAAAGTAATTTCTCCAGGGTTACTGTTAAATCAAAAGGGGCTGAGCGTGTCTACTAACTACTATATGAGAAGGAAATCTTGAATATTCCACGGGATTAGAACCTATGCTTCTTATAAGGCAAAGCCCTTGGCGTGTTATAAAATTATCGGTCCGTACTTTGGGGCAGTTAATATATCTAAGAGTTCATGTACTTTGTTACTAACTTTCAGGCAGGGTTTGGTATTTGAAAGATGAAGGTCCTCTATTTACTACTCGACGCTACTAATTATAATTAAGGAGTTTACTTTTCCATAGGAATGAACCGGACCCTTAAGTTTTTCTTAGGCTTGCAATTGAATACCCTAAATCGTCTGTGCCGTAATTAAAAACTAACTTGACTGCTATATAAAACCTTCCCACTCAAAATTCTTGTACAATCTAAAGAGGAAAATAAAAAGAGTACCCCCTGAAAATCTCGAATCCTAAAAGCTTGTTAAAGTCCACTTATATAAGAAATAGAAGCCCGTACTCGTATTAAGGTATTAGGGTCACACGCGACTCTAAATATAAATATCTTACTTTTAAAAGAAGTCTATAAAAGCATGCCCACAAAAAGTAGGTAACTCCCTCCAGTAACTGGTTTTTCTATATCAAGCTGGGTATACTCCGTGACTATCAATAACCAGCGGTGTACTATCCCAGGGATATCCTATATCTGAGAAATTCTTTTAGATGGTGGATTCCAAATAAAGTAATTAGTATTCAGTTGTTTAAAACTATCACAACCACAAGGAGGAGAGAGGGCCCGGTCCCTAGAAATTCCCGTACCTTATATTATAATAATATAAGAGCTTAAAATTCTACTTACTTAAGAGAGGTTTAACCGGCTTTTAATATTTAGCCCAAGAATGAATTTTGTGTTTTAATGGGTACGAGTGCCTGCTTTTCGGAGTTCAAAGACTTTACTTCTACTTTGTTAGCAGTCGAGGGCTGTTTGAGAGATAGGAACGAACTTAAGTTTTTTGGGAACACTGAGCGGCCATTTAAAGGAAACCAGGGGTCCGCTTTTAAGGATAGTCTATTTACACAACAAAGGAACCCTCTTTTTACCCAGTATATCTAGGTATCTAGAGTAGGAACTCTATCACAGGAAATTCTAAGGACCTCAACAAAAAATACAACTAAAGCGGGGCAACCCTTGGACATACATAATATATAAGCGCTCTATAGTTGAAGTTGAGGATTCTTTTTTACTTTTGAATTTTGAGACTCAAAGTTAAATTCGAAGCGGATCCGTATTAAAATGATAAGTTCAAGGCTTTTACAACAGCTCTTAGTAACATAAAAATAGACCCGCATTAAATTCCTTTGATCTGCTTTTTTTAGGGAATTTTATATTGTATATTGAACAGGAAACGACTAATTTGGTTAGATCTTATAGGGGCCCTTTTTAAAAGAGACTCGTGGAATTTTGTACAACTACCCCCAGGATAATCCTAACTTTGCTACAGTGAAATCTCTGGGTTTTATATCTTTTCGGGACTGATGAGACAGACTCGAACTCACGGCTTCTGTCTTATCCTAGTACACCTTCTACTAAACTAATTACTTTATTTGAATGGGTGGAGTACCCTACTTTAGTCCTTAAAAGGAAGTCTGAAACGGAATTTTATACTTTGTTAAAAAAACCTTACAAACAAAAGAACACCCGGATTTCGCTAAACATATCTTAGAAACCCAATTAACCTTTGAATAGAGTAGGACATGAGTTCCAGGAAAAAAAGCACGAGCCCGCCCCTAAAACTAAAAGGAGAACCCGTCTAAACAGTAACTATATCCCAGAGTGTTTGTATATATTTCAATAGGAAAACGATTTAAATTCCTAAAACCGAAAATGAAATACGAAGTATGTTCTAAGCAAGCGTTTTAACTATTCAAAATGAATCTAAGTCCAATAATGGAGATAGAAAGTCCTAATTAAATTGAAATAAGCAAGAATAGGTAGGATATAACCCTTAAAATAAGTACGCCACTACTTTTTTAATTAAGAGACTTAATAAGGGATCTCTTGTTCTAAAAGTTACTTTTTATGAAATACATATACCCGACCCAGAGAGAGGAAGCAAATGCAGATATTGGAGTATTGGGAACCCAGACTTTATAAAGTATCTCCTAAAGCCTCTTAATGTTAGCATAATTCTAGTAATAAAGGCAAACGTCTTATTATTTTCACGAGATTTCTTTTGTGAGAGAAGTCAGTCCCTTTTGTTAGTAACAATTCCCGGGGAATAAGTAAACCTAAAGGATTCCATGGCTCAATTATCCCTTTAATTATAAATGCCGAGCCTTCTCTTACACAGGAGTTAACTACTTTTAGAACAAAAAGGAAATTGCACAGATTTCAAAGCTTATCTTCTGAAAGTGAGTTGAGTATAAAAGTTTAAGTTCAAAAATTAATTACATATATCCAAGAAAAAAATAAAGCACAACAGGTAGTGCTTGGGGTATAAATTCCAAGCAGTCCGAAATTAACAAACCTGAAGAAGGACTTAGAGCTGCCTGTTGTTTAGTTGAAAATGTTTTTGATTACAGGGGTTACCGCAAAATGGGTTTGTACATAGTATCGAAAAAAACAACTAGGCATAGTACTGAATAAAAAGAGTACCGGGATCCCTGGCGAATGTTCTAAGAAAACCTATTAATCATAAACAAACCCGCTAAAAGCCCTAACTTATACCTCTAAAAGTTGTTCCAAACTCAAGCACAATATTAGAATTTTTTTACACGATAGGTTTTCTTTTATTGTATTTAATATAAACATACTAAGTTACCCAAAGATTGAGTCCTTAGAAATTAATAAAAAGTCTGCGTTCTCTAAAGAAATTCCTTTATCTTTATATAATTAATAGGATAGGGGTAACCCAAAAAAGCAAGGCCTAAAAAGAACTTAATAGTAAAGCAGTAGCTACAAAACCCTTTTAATATCCCTTTCTTTTCTATTATATATGGATCGGAATTGTCCGAAGTTCGATATTCTTCTCAGTAGAAGTGTTTTAAGTACCTAAAAAAATCCGTTTATTACAAAAACACACCCCGAAGTTTAATTAAATTAAAGGGTGCCAGATAATTATGGTATTAAAAAACGGAATCTATAACTCTTAATATATAAGGCAAAGAATTAAATTAATAGAATTTACCAGCCTTTGAATAAAGAATAAAGTGCTATTTTTTTTTTTATTTTATAGCCTACGCACTCCATTTTTGTTTAAGTATATAGAGGAGTTAGCCAACAAGGTAAGAAACATAACTAAAGAAAATTTGATTCGAAAAGGAGAGTAACCCTTAACTTCAAAAAAATTAAAGTTATAGAAAGCTTTTCTTTTGAGTACTCCTCTTTTAGACCTAGGTACTGCTTTTAGATTCCTACCCAGGGCACTCTTAGTTAAGTTAAGTATAGTTAAAACCCTTAAGACTTAAGATTTTCTAGAAACTTGCTCTTCGTTAACTTTCTAGGGCCCAACTTGTAACACCCTATTCTGTTATGTACTGCACAACAAAAATTGTAAAAACACTTCACCTTAAAATACCAACGGATGCTAGGGAATCCAAAAAAAGTTGAGCAGCTCAAAACTCCCTGGCAAAGTGCCCTTGAAAGTATTCTCTCCTGTAAAACCTATAACAATCTACGAAAACCCCGCAAGAAATGCCTCAAAAACCTTGTCTTACTATGTAGGTATTAAAAAGGGTCAAGGCATCTTTCCAAGTCATGAAACTAAAAGGGGAACTCTCTTTTTCATATAATACGCAAATGAAGGAATACAGGGTTTTTGCCCCTGTCAAACAAATTACTGCACTAAAACTCGTTTTTAAATTCTGGATTATCTTGAATTTATTTTGATGCTATAGAGATCCGGTATATTAAATTTGGGGCTAGTACAGGAAAAGTCAGTCTTTTTAGAACCGTATAGTCGTAGGGTTTAGGTTACAAGTTCTCTTATCCTTATATCACAACACCCTAGCTTGAAAGGGGTAGTATTAAAGAGTCCTATCGACTCAGGCCTACTTTAGTATATTTTCGATCAAAGCTATTTCTTTTTAGTAAATCCTGTCCTGTTTCTAGTACAAAACTCTCCTTTTTTGGCTTATGCATTAGGGGTGGATTCTAGACTTTAACGGGCTCTTACCATAACTAAAGGCCCACGGATCTATCTGGTTGGCATAGAAAAATAGTATAGTTTTCCTCTTGTTATTTCTTTAAGTTCCTTCGAGGTGAGTTAGCGTAGTAGAGATACAGGATAACTATGAGGTATCGGTACCTTAAATCTAGGAGAGTTCACAAGCTATGGCATATACAGATAGAGTAAGTCTTTTCTTTGCTTGGGGTTTTACGTTTCTTTTTAGTGCCCCCCTGTAAGGGGAGCTCCCGACTATTCTTTCTAAACCAAATATAAAGCTCGTAAAAAAACAAGTGTGTCTGATAAGTCAGGAATTGCACAAAAAGTTAGGAATCAAAATCGCTTGGGTAGTTAAGATAAGAAATAAGTGCTATACCTATATACACTGCTATACTATATTAATTATCAGAACGCGGATCGGAAATAATTCAGCAAGCAGAGCCCGGAAATTCAAAAAAAGGGTAACAGTAAAGGTTCGCTAATGTTTCTTATATCAATAGTAACCAGATTCTTCTCTATATGTATGTCGAGAATTCTTTGCTCCAAGCGATCTAGGGGCTTCCTGAATATATAACAACAAAAAGGTCCCTCGTAAAGTCTTAAATAAAACAGCCCGGCTTAAAGTTTCCTTTATTTCTGATCCCTATCAATTGAAAGAAAAAGGTAACCTTAGATTAGAGGCAATTTAGTTTAATAGAACAAGGCTTTCTTTTAAAATACGAAATCAGAAGGTTCAAATCTAGCGAAAATCGATATTGTTGTGAATACCACAGTTATAATAGCGCCTATTTTGATTCTGATTAGAGTAGAACAGTAAAAAAACTAACACAGAGCCTCGAACTTGAAGAGTTTATACTTTCTTTTTGTATTCCTTGGCTTACAAAAAGAGCTTTTTTACACCAATTACTAGAATTTTTTGCCCCTTCTGCTGGTTGTAAATTATAGGAGTTACTCTTAATCTTAAAAAAGAGGGTATACTTTATAGAGAATTCTAAACAGATAGAATAGACCCGTAAATACAAATAGGAAGGCATGTCAATTATAATAGTGTTTCCTAATTATAACTATAAAAAACTTTGAAAAAGTAGAAAAGAATTCCATTTTCCATTACACTACGTTAACCACAGTAAGGGACTTCTATAAAACTTACTTTGCGAAACCTCCAATTTATGAAGGAAATTCGGTATGAAAGACCCCTTTCCAGAAAGAGGAAATTCAAAGAAATTGCAGCTGGGTCGTGCTTTTTATTACTCGTTTACATTATGTTACATTAGGTATAAGTATAACCCCTGAAAAATGACAACTTCACAGTATTACCTGTAATCTAGTAATTCCGATTAGTGAACAAAGAATGCTAAGAGAGGATCTCTTTCCTATAGGGGCTAAAGGAATCCTAGGAAAAATAGAACAAACCCGCTTAGTTTCGCCCTTAACTTCAACGCCTTTTACTGGACTAACAAACAAGTAAAAAGAATTAGAATCCTCTAAAGGATATCCGCGATTTCTGGGCTTATAAAAAGCTTTTTTGATTATATCTTGCTTGTAAAAACAGGAATCTTTAGTTGAAACGGGACTCCCTAGTACAAATCCGCTTATACCTAAATCTCTTGTATTTAAATAAAATTTGGGGGAATTGAATTGTATGATAGTTTATTTATTATACTGACTTACGTTATAACACCCAACAATTGACTTCTTAATTTTTCTTTTTTCTTATTTATTTTTATTGACTTACTGGGCTTAATTAACCTGCGTATTCGTATTCTTTAGAGCTAGACTTCTACTTCTCTGTTGTATCTGTAGTTTGACCTGTCTTATTTTTTATTTTTGTCTTCCTGATTCCTTCTCCTTATTATAGCCTGTACCTAGTGTAGTTATAGTTCCTATAGTAATGTATAGTTCTTTATAATAGTATGCTTTTGTAGATCTATTAAAGTTAAAATGAAAAAAAAAATATATAATAGAGTTTAAATAAGTATAGAAAGTAAGACTAAGGATAATACCTCACCTTGCCTTCTTAAATTAATTCAGTTAAGATTCTAGTAACTAGCTAGAAGAAGACTTTCCGGATCTACCCGGGTTTTGTCAAGACTCAGGACTAGCCCTTCTAATTCTACGTTACCTTGAAATATCCAACCAGGATTGAGTACTAGACTCCTCTGCCGTATCTCTCCTATGCTTTTTCTAAGAAGCTCGGTTAGATCCGCAGCGGAATCCCCGCTTAATAAAGACCCCTATGACCCTTATTACCTTAATTTGGAAAAGAACTCTTTATATTATACCTGCCGCTTTCTTATAACCTAAAATCTACCTCCTGAAACGAAACCTGAAATCAGAGGAAGACTCCTTTTTATTCTTTCATTCTGTAACTCATAATTTTTTTAGTTAAACTTACTCCTAAAGAACTTAATAACTTGTACGAAGTTACCTTACTTTAGGAAATTTATTAAGAGGGCTTCTTTGGCTATGTTTACTAAAACTTACAATCTAAAACAAGCACAACATGAGGCAAGATTTATCTTGTAAGATCTTCCTTTTGAAGCTTATTTACCTACTAGAAACACAGCTGTTTTATTAACTAGGAAACATAGCTTTTGGTTAGTTGTGGACTAGGAAAGGAAGCTTATCCTTAAAATTGACTTGCCTTAGGGTATTCTTTGTTATCGTCTTTTAACTAGTAAGAAAGCTGCTGGTTATTAAAAGTTGTAAGGACAATTCCTCTTGGCTTACTTGTTCTTATCGTTATGGAGGGAGGATCCCTAATTGGTTGTGGGATAGTCAATGTTCCCGATTGTAGGCTTACGAAGGAGGTTCTTGTTATAGGTATTCTGGGTATACTCACTTACGCTATAGGAACCCGCCCTTCCCCCGTTTACCGGGCGTTGGCATTTTATCATATCCTTTAGATAGACTTCTTAACTTAAGGTGTATAAAAAGAGAGTCAAAAACTTTTTATTAGTAAAGACTTTCTTGTTATATAACCAATTCAAGACCTACCCATGCCGGCTTATCCGTTCATGTGTGACAAAAATTACCTAACTAGGACTCCTGAAGAGAGTTAGACCGGGAATTCACAAGGACTCTAATACCAAAGACTTTAGTCGATATTTAAGGAATCCAGAGACTTTTGGATAAATAAAAGAGCTCTACTTCTTTATCTTACTAACTCCTAGCACATAAGCTATAGCTCAGAAAAGGGCCTCTATTTTAAGTGAAAACTAAAATCAACCTTAACTTAAGTAAAATATCTGAAATAAAAAGCAAAAGCACAAGGTATCGCTTTCTTTGAACTACTCTATATCCACATTCAATTAGAGGATCCACACGTACCTAGTATAACTCTGTCTGAGATAAAAAAGCATTTCCCTAAAGAATTCGGGCTTTCAGGTAAACTCACTCTGTATTTTTGAAGATAAGGATTCAACAACCTAGGCTCTCTTTAATACGAACTATTTACATAGTACTCTGCTTTTTAAAATCTTTGAAGTGAGAACTAAGCCCATAAAAGCTTGAATAAAGGAAGGGTTCCCAAAGCACGACACTCTGTATTAACAAGGGCCCGGAACATATAAGCGCAAGCATCCGTAAAAGTTTTTCCTTATACACGGGTACAGGAGGTAGGGCCTCACTTATTCTACTCATATCAAAATAGACTACTCCTTAATTAAAGAATGGTTTTGCTTTAACACTCTTTTACCGGTCCTGATAGAGCAGATTATCTAGGTATCTTCTTTCGTATTCTTGTCTGATTCACCTTTTACTGCTTGACACTATAATTCAGTAAAAAGTAGTAAATTACTTAGATTAAGAATTAACCAAATTACTTGTACCTTTTATAACTTATAGGGCAAACTTACCCGAGTATATACCCCGTTACCTCTATATCCTTTTTTAGTTCTAATCATGTAAAAAACTCTATTTAGCGAAATGCCTAAGTCTCTAGAATCTGTTCTAGTACGTTTTTAGTTTTAATCCAACTTCTCCCGCCTGAACTACTCCTTATTTTTCCCTTAATTTAAGCAAGAGCTTTTCTCAGGAATGGTTAATTTGAGAGAGTTCTCAAGCATTTGGACTGTCTTTCAAAAAACTCTTACAAAACCAGTAACACTATACACTTATTTTTGATTAACTTAAAAGTAAGGAAGAATCTCCTTTTACAGACAAACGAAAAATATTCTATAGACACGTGGAGTTAGGATATAAATATAAACTACTACCTGAAAAACTTTCTTAAGGCTATCGCTTCCTTATGCGGCGGCTCTGGTTGGGGTAACCTAGTAATCTAAAACTGGAATATTGGATTTTATCTCAGAAAATTCCACCAGCCTTTTTTCTAATTTATACTTCTTTAGTTGAGGGCCCGCTCTTAGAACTAGAGCGACACCCTTATATACATATACTTAAACTCTGTACCTATATAATATAAATATAGGTAACAAAAACAAACGGCTTTATAAAGGGTTTGGCCTATAGGAATTTTTCTAGAACATAAAGGTTTCAGACTTTTTCCGGTTAAGAAAATCCCGTAATGGAGGAGCGTCACTTCGTATAAAAACCTTTCTGTTTAACAACTTTTATGCTAGGTTTTTTAAGAGTAAGAGAAATTTCTCCCTGTAAAAAAGTAAGGGACCCCTATAAAAGGAGTTACAGGTATACAAAAAAAGCCCAGGGCAGAGTCTCTTATCCAAGAGAAACCTACTGTCCGTGATTTCTATGACTCGGGTTCCCGTAGAACTATAACTTAATAGATTCTTTTCCTTCTCCCAAGTATCCCAATAAATAAGTATCCTCTTTCTTAGTCTCAAAGTAAAATATATCTAATTTTTAAGGTTGAGGGCTTCCTTTACAAAAGGATTAAAACAAGAATATAAATAGTAGAGTTGTATAAAACCTGGGGTATCACTTGCTGACTTAGGCGGCTAGAAATAGGAATAGCTTGTCTTGTATTTAACTTCGCAGAAGATTTACCTCTATAGAAAATGCAAGTCAGTTGTAGCGTAATCCTGCTCGGATAATAGTTTTGTCCGGATCTCTTTTTTACTCAAGTCTGTTTTGAAGTTTTAGTGTTCTAATGTGCTTGGAATAGCGGGACTTTATCGAGGGATTTTCTGATTACTTCACAATACTTAATTAAATTTTTCTCAACACGGGCTTAAAGCAAAGCATAATAGCCTTAGATTACTCAAAGAGAGTTCCGTTCTTTTCCTTTTACAGGCAAAAACTTTATTTACCGACTTTTTATGGTCCCGCTTAAATAGATTAAAAAAAGGTAATATAAGATGTACAAGATAGTCAATTCATTTGTTTGCAGAGGTAAAGCAAGAGTAATTACTAAGGGCTTTCTCTTACTGGCTGGCAGGTACTGACTGATACCGATACAGCACTTGCTCTAGCTCTTACTCTAGTGACTGTGCTTGCTAGGGAATACTCTTTCTCTAATATCTTAGTCTTAGAAAACTAATAAATAACTATTAGCTACAGACGGGCATAAGACAGTGAGTTATCTGTTCAGCTAGAAGTTTCCCTCTACTAAGAAACAAGGTATAGTTCTCAAACAG
Source organism: Pelargonium myrrhifolium (assembly GCA_036897405.1). Taxonomy (NCBI): domain Eukaryota; kingdom Viridiplantae; phylum Streptophyta; class Magnoliopsida; order Geraniales; family Geraniaceae; genus Pelargonium; species Pelargonium myrrhifolium. The sequence continues at coordinate 50,072 of JAYMTK010000016.1, read as the reverse complement.
GGTAGCTCTAAAGAAGAAATTCTAACTCTCTCAAAGCAGGGGGTCAATAATGGAAAGTTAAGTCTTGAAGAAAGAAGTCAATAAAAAGCTGGTCAAACACGTTAAAGAATCGGAAGTTGGTGTGCCTTTTCTTGCGAAGTTAACTATACTAAACTAGAAAACTCAAACTATTATATAATATTCTATTACTATCTAATAAGTCATAAACAATACATATATTACTCCTATTCTATACTACTAAACTAGGTTTCTCGTATCTCTCGTTAGAAGGTCCCACCCCGTGAGTATCTTTTCTAAGTCCTACGAGGTAGAGCACATAAGAACAACAAGTCAGTAAGAATTAAGTCATACAGAATAAAGAAGTTATGCAGAAGCAAGAAATCGAGAGTAAGAATAAGAAGGGGGTGTTATGTATTATCTAGTAAGTATACTTCTTACGGGAATTTCCTTCCTTCACAAAGTTTCAGTCCAGTAGAAAGATTAATAAAGGACTATTTAGGATTAGATCCTCCTCCGCGATAAGAGCCATAGAGCAAGAGGGATGCACTTACTTAAAAGGGTTACTCGTTTAGTACTTTACTTTACCAGTATATCTATAGCAAAGTAATAGAAAAGCCTTAGAAACATTAAATAAGTAGGTTCTTCTAGTCTGTAGGTTAGCCAGCCACTGTAGATATTAGATATAAGGAATTCCTGAACAGGATAAATCTAAGGTTTTTTCTCTAGAAGGGAAGCTTTCATTAACAGCTCGTTTGCCAGGTAGCCGTGTTCTCTATGTTTCCTAGCGAGGTAGGAGTTCCGGTGTATAGAATTAAACTCCTTATTTTAACAGATATTAAGAATTCTGAAGGAAACTTTATGTCATGCTTTAGTATCCGGACTAGATATTTGAATTAGAAAGCGCATAGTAACTTTTGGGTGTATCTTTTTGCTTAAGAGGGAGCTTACCAAGGAATGTGTTTCCAGTAATATAGTTAAGATTCTTATTATTAAGGAATATATCAATTTGAAGCTAAGTAATTTGTTTTAAGAGAATCTTTCGTATTTATTAGAAGTCTTTCCTATTAAGTTTTGGGGATTCCTTGTTCCCTGAATTAATAAACGGTTGTGTTTAGCTAAGAGAGTGTCCCCTTATAGTACAGGTAGATACTCGTTTGGGTAGCATCATTAGGCTGAGGAGATAGAATTGCTTATTAGGTAGGTTGACTTTTTTAGACAGGGATTTGCTCTTGACCAGCTTTTCAAGGACTTAGAAAGATTGTTTGTAGGTTCCTATGTTTCAAAAAAGGGATACAACTTCCAAAGAAAGGGATTCTATTTTCTAGAGTTCTAAAGAGAATCCGTTTCCATTAGCAAGTAGCAGAGAGTGAGGGATTACAGGTTACGGATGAGGATTGTGTTATAAGGATTTGGGAGCGAAAGCGAGTAATTGGATAGTGGAGTTCGGTTCTAGGGTTATAAGCTGACTGGAATTGCTCTTGACAAACAAGGAAGTGTATTTAAGTTATCGATTAGAGTTTCAAGAGAGGTTCTTAGCTTCCATCGACTGAGACAGGGTTTGGCTTAGAAGGTTCCTTAAGCTGAGTGTTAGTTAAAGCTTACTATGCACCCACAGGTTTATTAGAGTTCGAAGAACATATAGAGAGTAGCATCCTATTTCAATCCCAAGGAGAATTCATTCAGTTAGTTAGGATTGGGTCATATCGAAAGGGTATTAACCTTGCTTTGGCAGGAAAAAGGTTAGGGATTATCTTTATTAAGAGATGGCTTCCTTTAGAAAGACTTAGGAATAGACTCTCAAATGGACTTATATCAACTAGCAATCCCAGACAAAGTAAGGATTCTCTGTACTATGTATTCCCAAGAAATATGTCAGTTCTGCACTCTTCCCAAACAAGATCTAAGCACTCCTTAGCTATCCCAAACTGGTAATCTCCCTAACCTAAGGAGTCAAACTAACTAAAAGGTACTCTGAAAGCTCTTAATAAGTCAACCAAACTAAGTCTCTCCTTCTTAACCACCAAGTTCAATGAAATCAATCCCTAACTAAAGGTATACAAGATAGAAGGTTGTTAATAAGATGATTAGTTCCTGTAATTTAAAGGCTTGCTTCTTAGCTGTCCAAATGCTAGTGTATCTGCTTCCTTAGATCCCACACCAACTAATCCCTCACTTGAAAAGTCAATGCCAAATGAAAGTTCTAATCCTAAACGCTATTAAGCATTTCCTAACATAACTAAGAATATCTTTACCCTGTCAATTGAGGCAAGATTTATCTTGTCTTAGCTCTATCTTAAAAGAAAGTGAATAACTGACACTGTCCAAAGAAGGTCTAGCTCTAAAGTAAGTTAAGAATTCCCAGTGAGGCTTGTGCTCCTCAGTTTTCAAATTTCTTGGGATAGTTAAAGTGTTATAGAGAACTAAAGGAGTCCTGTAAACCGATATCTCAGCTAACGAGTTATTGTTATAATGGAGGATTCCGTACCTGTAGTAAGCAACTAGATGTGATGCTAGAAAGAATCCGATCTAAGCTGATTGCAAAGGAAGTTCCTGGATAAACTGTAACTATTTAGAAAAGGGGTTCACAAGATTCTTATACAAAGGGGGGGGGTTGCATCAAAGTAGCTCTTGTCTTAGCGAGCCGAAGTCTTGTATTCTATTCTTCAGTGTACGCCGGCAAAGGATTCTGTCTTAGAACTTGGAATCCTTTTCTCTATTTGTTAAGGGCTCTTCCTTAAGGACTGATCCAATATTGGAACATTAAACTTCTTTTTAGTCCAAAGCAAGCTCTTTTGCGCTCTTTGTTTATTGAGTTCCATTCAGGTTTCTGTACAATACTAACGCATTGCTTTAGAACCCAAACCTATTCTAAATCTCACATGCCATCCTTAACCTTGAAAGCCTACTCTTTAGAACTCTCCTTGGAAGTATAGTCAATCAAACACACTCACTGTCAATTGAGGGAACTCACCAAGCCAATGAAAGTCTAGTCAATATCAAACTGAGGAACTCTAAATCCCTAACCTTCGAATGTCAACTAAGAATACCCGAGCGCTACCATCAACTACCTTTTCAGTCGAAATAGAAGTGCTAATACTTCTGACCTATGCCCTTGAACAAGAAATTCAATTACATTCTGAGGAACTTACTCAATATAAAGAACTCAAATCCCAAGATGTCTACTAAGGAAATTCCTTATTCACTTGTCAGCTCTGCTTAAAATAATGTTGGTAATATTGAGGGATACAACAACATTCTACCTAAACTCATTAACCACTGTAATTGCTATCTTAACACCCAAACCATGGAAAAGCAGTCCCAAAGAAGGTGAACTACTGACATTGAAAGCTGTCTTTGAAACCTCCCGCTAAGGTAAGGGTAGATAACATAAACTGAATACCCTTATTCTAGGAACTCTATCATCTTAGTACACTCACCTTGAAACGTAGGAACACTCCCAATAGCAGTACCTGTCAGCTGAACCCTAACCTAATGTACTTGCAAGTTCCTCCTATTTTAATGTATGCTTCTTAGTCTGTAACCTATACTCTTCACTGTGAATGCTAGTGAGAGTAGTCTGTGTAAGATGGTATATAATATTAAGACCAGAGGATGCTTATTAAGAATTCCTTATATAAGAGATTCTTTATAGATAGCTGAAATCTCTATCTATAAGTAAGAACTTCTTCCTTTACTAAAGCAAATCCAAGCTAAGGATCCAACCAAACTAACACTCAGCTAAAGAAACACTCTATCTCCTAAAGACTCTGTCCAAGTGATGCTAATACTCCAAAGTAATTCCCTTAACCAACTGTGTCAAGGAATACATAATAACATAAAGTGATTACCTTTAACCAACCTATAAAACTATCTCTTGCTAGTCGAATGTCAAACCTTGAAAGCTGAGGAAATTCCTCTAGTTGAAGTCGATAGCTAGTGTTGGTTAGGAAGATATAATATATTAACCTCCAAAGAATAAAGAGGGTGGGAGAAAACCCCGGAAAAATTTTGTTTATAATTACAAAAGCTAACAAATACTTAGAATCTTCACGATTTCTAGAGATCCTAAAAAGCTAAACAGAAAGAGTAGTTATAAGCGTTTGAACTTCTTTATAAGGAGTGCAATTAAACCTTTCATATAACAACAATTTTTAGGTTCTCATTACAGGGTCCTTTTGAACCAATAAGAAACCTTTCTTACAAACTATTCTTTGCTTTCGATTATAAGGTTTGCCCTAACGTTAAGGAATCCAAAGAGCACAAGTATCCAAATTCTACGCACGGGAGGCCCCCTAAATAATTTTATACTTCTATCTAAGCTATTTTATTAAAAAGCTAGTACTAAAAATCATAAATTAAGAAAAAGGCTTATAACCTACCCTTAATTAAGGGTCTTTACACAAGCCAGGAAAGCCCTCTATCTCTAAATTAGAAACTTATTACTTTTGTTGCATCAAAACACCCAAAACGAGAAACAGCTCAGAAAAAGTTTTACTTTATTTGAGAAATATTAGACCCTCTAGTAAAATCTCTCGGAATTCCGCGCAGCTAATTCCTTATTAAAACTCTATACTAAAAGTAGGAGAGTCTCTTAGCCTCTTTTTGGAAGTCAAAGCTATATTGATAAAAAACTTTAAATAAGATTCAGAAAAATAAGATCACTCAATTCACGGACTCTTTGCAGGCACCCTTTATAATTGTTTTTAATTACGCGTCACTCTTGTATTATGGAAGTCCTTATGGAAAAGGAATCTCTTTTGTAAGATTCTGCGGGTTGTACTCTTTCTAATACAGTTGCTAGAAGTAGATACTTATTCCGCGGTTGAGCTTCTTTTTTACTCACTAAATGGAATTGGAACTCTAATAAAGGCTAATACCCAAATGCGGAAATAAGAACCTCTAAAAAAACCCTCCTAGGAAAAACGAGGCTACTTGCTAACTATTAGGATTTACCAAAAACCACTACGCTATTTATGACTTTATAGGTATCTATTAAAAATGTATTCAACTGATTTTAAAGAGGTAGCCCCAAGTATTAGGTCTTCCCTGAAAGCAAAACAGCTCCACGGGTAAATAAAGTATTCTTACGGCTAGACTACCCTTAGTATCAGATTAGACAAAAGCATATGAAAGTAAAAGGGGGTAGAAGCTTTTTATCTCAAATTCGACTAAAGAATAATTAAAAAGAGCTCCCGAACCTGAGCAGGTTATCTATAAAAATCGTAAGTTTACAAGGTACAACAAAGTTTTTAATTTATATTCTGAAATGCAGAAAGATATCCTTCTAAATTTCAATAGAAAACGTATTCACACTCCTAGAACCTCCCGAAAGGGAACTGAAGTTTGTTATTAACATAGACCTTTTTCTTTACTTATTTTTGTTTTTGAGTAATAGTAAAGTGAGGTTAATTCCCGCTGAGGTCAATCAATAAAGCAAAAACTATAAAAGTCATTTTAGTGCATAGATTTTACGGTTAACCTTTTGGGGAGAGTAGTAACAAATAAAGAAACAGGAAGACTACTCCAAAAAGCATTTATTATAAAAACTTTGTTTATTTCCAGACTTGAGTAAACTCCGCAAAACTATTAGAAATCCATAAATCTTGTACTTACGGCTCTAATAAGGAAGGGGAAGCCCTATTACTTAGAAAAAGAAATTCACTTAGCTATTAGGATCCTTTTTATTATGGAATTAATTGCTCTAGAGCTCCTTGGCGGGGGTTCCTATATAACATTTAGTTTAGCAAATTTTTATTAAGCTAAGGGAGGAGGTATCGGCTTGTACCTACTCAATTTTAGTTACTGGAATATCGTTCAGGAACGTATTAACTAAGGAAATTCAGAGTCCTATAATATCTCCTGTGAAAGGAAAGGTTTACCCTTTTTTTTAGGCTTCTTAGAACATGAAATTCTTGCACTTTCGGCTAGATAGTCCCTTTTTTATTACCATTGTTGCAAGAAACTTCAGGTGAAAGGGACCTACTATAGTAGCAACCGCTTCAAATTATTCTTAATAGCATTCCCTTACTAAATTACCTATTCTTAATTAACTAAAGAAGAGGGGGTTGTATCCGCAGTGACAGATTTTGAGTTTCTTGTAAATTACTAGTCTCATTTATACTTTTGATTGGAATAGAAGAAGAGAATTTTATAAGAATTTCTAGAATCCTTAGGACACCCTAAAGAAAGAATGACTATTCAAAGGATATAAGGAGTGGGAACTTGAAATTACCGCTGTATAGCCTGAGAGTCTCCCTTCTATTTTAAAGTCTTATAACCCTTCAGGCCTGTAGAACTTGAGAAATCTCTGAGTGGTAGCTCCCCGATTAAGTAAACTCTGGATGAAAAGCCTTTATAAGTCAATCTTTCCTAGACCTTTTAACAAATGCTTTTTCGGAAACATTTTAAGTAAGTTAAGACATAGCATCAGTCAATCCAAATAACAAATAACACACTTCATAGGGAACTGCTTTAGTTATAGAATGACTTAGTGACTTATTACGCTTTACGCTGAATCGGGAAAGCCTTCACTTACTTATAGGTTCTCCTAGGACTTTACTGAACGGAAATTCCTTAGCTTCTTTTTACTTGGCTTTCCTAGGAGCCCTTTCTATACCTATAGCTTTCATCTTACTCCGTACTTTATCCCTCAGTCTTGAGACCCGTTATTGTACTGCCTTTTGAGCTAGGCTCCGTAACTGCATCTGTATTTTCTTTCTTTTGAGCCTCCACCCTATGTAACAGCTAGATCTTCTTTCACCCTCACTCTCAACTTTAAATCCAAAAGGAAGCTGCAGCAAGTCTAGTTTATTTAGTTATTTCCTTGCGATCCTACTAGAACCTGAAACTCGTATTCTTCCTATTCAACAAAAGGGGTTTCCTTTGAAATTGCTTGTAGAAAAAAGCTTACCTGACTTTTGACCTACAACCGCCCTAGAACTTGGCATATTAAAAAAGTAACAGGTTCTAATCCCAAAAACACGGAGGATTTGGTAAAACTAGGAAAGAGATCTCCCTATCAGAGTTGACTTCATTACTTTCCAATAAAAAATAGAACTAAGTAACTAAGTACTAGAGCTATAGAACTTTTTGTACGGCCTTTTCCGTGCCCTAAAAGCTTGGCTAGCCTACCAAGGAACCCGTTTTTGCATATGAGCCTTTTGCGTTCGATTTCATACATTTTAGAATCTCTCTCATAAAACAAGAGAAGGGAAACTCTATCCATGTAAACTTCTTACACTACTATACAAGTACACTACAATATAGTAAAGTCTATACCCATTCACTAAGAAACTAAGACAATAGCTACCCCTACCGAATATTGGGAACTTCAAGGAAAGAGGAATGCTTACAAAAAAGGAAGTCTGTATCCGCATTCTACTTGTTTTAGAGTCTCTGGAGGACAGTTCAATAGAAAAAAGGTGTGAGTACGAGTTTGTCTACTTTTTGTTCTCTGCTTTTGTACTCTAGTTACCGCAGTAAAAGTGAAAGGAATCCGTTTCCGATTTTCAATTTGTTGGGGTAAAAAAGCGTCTAGCTCGGTATTCTTAGGGTTAAGAAGAAGAAGAGGGGGTATATAAGTATTCACGAGTTTATATGATTTAGGACCCAACACATCCAGACAAGTAAGAATTCCAATATATATATAAGGGGAGAGGAGTTCCTCTTGCTCCTAAAAAAGGTATAGTATACGAAAAAAAGGGGTCAAAAGAACTTTTAGACCGAGTGCCCATAACAACAGCATTTGAACCTATGCATGCCCTCTCTTTTACTTGGTATTTTACCCATGTGCACGGGAAGCTTTATAATTAGAAGTATATTAAAAGTAACCCGGATATACTTATTGCTAAGCCGATTTGAACAAAAAAGGGGAATCCTAGCTATTACAATACAACTTTCTATTAAAGTGTTTAGAATTCTCCTTTTCATTATGGGGTTATGGCCCTTGCGCTTCTACATTTAAGCAAATAACGTGGGTTTTAAGAAGAAATAGTTTGCTTGAACGACCCTTATTTACTGGGAACTCTTCCACAAAGGATTCCCTAGGGGTACCTCTTTAGTATTTGCAGTAGTAGATATTTTAAAAGAAAGCTCTTACTTTACCTCATGTGGGCTGGGTATCCCAAGGTATTTCTAGATCCCTTAAAATCTATGTAACTAACTTAAAAGGAAGTGCTAAACAAGTGCTTTTTTTTATATCTATTAGTAAAAAACGTAAGGTGAGATTTAGTCTGGGATACAAGTAAGGGGGGTCGCCCAGGGATTGTGATACAAAGAATAGAATTCTAAAGTCTTTTTACTGTTTGCTGCGGGTCTACTAAATATATTAGCGAGACAAGACCCCGTAAGCCTAGGACACTGCATACTATTTCCGTTTCCGTAGGGAATTCCTAAAAAGGGTTGTGTCTTGAATTTCCAGTGTTTCCTTTTTGAGGTCCTATTCTAGTAATTCTTTATTCTTTATCAAGGTTCCCTAAAAAGGGCCCGGCCCTGACCATTGCGGTTTTTCGTTACAAATGTTAATAACTAAATAAAACTAATATAATAGAGAATTCTTGCCTTAGTTTAAAAGTAATGATGAGAGCTAGGGATTCCTTACAAATTAAAAATTATTCCTTTGTTTATAGGTTTCATATTCCTTAGATAGGTATAGAAGGTATAAACTGTACATTCAGGCTTAGGATATCTGGTAATTCTATATAATTAAAGTCTTAGTAGCTAGTGTCCTTCATTTTCTAGAAATTTAATTAGGTAGGGTGCTCTCTAGAATCTCCTTTGCTTGTGCCTTTTAGTTTACGAGACCTTGTTTTCAGTAAGAGCTTAGCTTAATGTAGAACTAAACTTGTTTGCTTCTCTTTTTCACCTCCTTCACTTTAGGGTTCTATTTCAAAATTACCAACTTTAGGACCTAATATCCTAACCCCTATTGGGTTCCTTAATGACCCCGAGGGCTTTTTCCCAACGGACCCTGTTAATACTTCAGATACATTATAACCTATTTACGACTTTCTTATTCCATTTTTAGAGGAATTAAATTGAGTTCTTTATCTAAGTTATTTTTTCTTTAAATTCTTTTAAGGGTTTAAAAAGAAAGTCATAAGAAGCTTTTATTATACTTATTACAAAAACCCAAGATTTCGCTATTAAAGGAATCCGCTTCCCTTTTGACTAAAACGGCCCTGAGCCTCTTAAAAAAGAAAGCTTTCCTAGAACGTTCTTAAACCTTTTTTTAGAGAAGGGTCCCGGCTATTCTTAATTGAGCAATCTAAGGCCTAGACAGTACTTATGCATTTCCTTAACTTAATACAGGTTTTTTTAGCTAACTGGAAAGGGGCATTACTGCACAAACTCAAAATAAAATCAACTAAGTATACTTTTACCTTTCAACATCTAAAACCTGTGAGCGGCCCTGCCTTATTAAGTAAACTATAAACAAAGAAATTCTTATCGTAGTTTATTAGTAGGTAGGTTTGTGAAAGGAAAGCAAGAAAAAGATTATACATTTAATATTCAACTTAATCTTAATAAGTATTTAATTACCACCGGATTTAAAACAAGGAGATATAAACAAATTTCATTAGCGGAGCCCTCCGTATTCTTCCGATTAGTTCTTTAGGTCTTATTTTTCCTTAGCAAGGGTAACAAATTAATACAAGTATAGAATCTCGAGCCCTTCTTATTTATTGAACAATCTACTCGAGTATGGTCCAAGGCTGTTATTAAGGTATTGTTTAAGTACAATAGAAGCGCAAACCAAAGTAAGATTAGAACATAGTATTCTATTGACTTATTTTGGAAGAAATACAAGTGGGTTTTTTTAGAGCGGCAGTGTAGCGGCTTCCGAATTGTGAATACATTGCCGTGTAAACCTACAAATAAAAAACTTGAAACGGGAGTTCCTTAAATTTAACTGAAATTTAGAGTGCCTTAAGTAAAGAAAAATGTCTAGAAAATGACTTATATTAAAAACCTTTTACCTGAGGTTTAGTGTAGAAATAGTAAAAGTCCTCCGCAGGATTCCTTTAATTGCCAGTACTGCTAAATAAAATTATTTACTGGATTTGGAAAGGGGCTTCCTACCTAGCGCTTAGTAAAGCTTTTAGATTCACGAAGTTTATCTACATTAAATTTAACAGGAGGATTTGTTTAGAGTTTACAAGGGAGCTTAGGCCTAAACAAATTCTTAGTGATGAAGAAGAGGAATTGTAGGGTTAATGAGAGGGGACGTTTTACAGAGAATAAAAACAAAAATCCACAAAAAGGAGCCCAGAAAAGAAAAAAGTATACGGAGTTTTATTCGGAACTAGCCTGTTATCTAGGAGCAGCCAGCTAGGAGCAAAATGACAACCGAAACATAATTTATTTTAAACCAGTATTACTTTTCCGTAAGCCGGAAATAAGAGGTGGGGAGAATTTAGAACAAAGCTTTTTTATAGACCCTGTCTAGGGTGGAAAAGCGACCAGAGTTAGGCCAAGAAGAGTAAGGATTTCCTATATAAACGTGAAAGCTCTAGGGGAATTGCGAAATCTTTTATAACTTTTAGCAAATAGGAAAACGTTAATATTATTTCAACGAAAAGGACCCTCCTTTTAGATTTGTTCAATTTCGTGAGCAAGAGTTTGGTAGTTTTGAGTTAAGACTTCGAGAAGCTTGTACTTCTTTCTGGCTTTGCAACCTTACATGAAAGGGCCGCGAGTCAGTTATACATATTTAGGAAAAGTCGTTTTTGAAGCTTAGGGGCCCCGTCTAAGATGTTTACCTCTGGGTTGAGCAGCGCATCTTTTATAAGTACCTCCTCCCGCAAACGACTAACTTTTTTTACCTTAATAGGACAAAAATGGGCAAACCAAACTCTCCCACTGACTTTGATGGCACGAACTGTAAAGTATCCTCTAACACATAAGAAATCCAACGGAGCTTCCCCGATCGTAATCCCAAGATGGCTCCTAAAAACCCTCTCGTTGTTTTTCTGAAAGTGATTTTTCAAAACCCAAAGGATTTCTTGCTGGGGTATCCACGAAACCCATACTTCAAGTAAAGTGAACATACTTTGAATTTTTTGTCAGGTATACCTTTCTGCTAAGGTGAACCGAGCCTTATCAGAAAATATACTACACAGGACTTTAGGATGGATATCGTTCTTCTAATTCTAAACGAATGGGTCTCTTTCAAGAGCAGTGATTTTTGAGGGTTAGCTATTAACTATAAGTAATCCAAAGGGAGCCTATATTAATAAAAAGCTTCCAATATAACAAGAGCGCTTTTGAAATAAAGCGGCTAAGTGCTACTCCTGTTTTCCGAAAAAGAAGATGGATCAGACAAATCCGAAAACTTCTCGACTTGAGGCACGGGTTCAAAACCTACACCCCGGTTGGGCTCTGATAGATCCCTGTGAAAGGATAAAAAGAATATACGATTCAATCTAATGCTTGTTGCTTACTAACCTAACCCGAACACTTGTCAGAGCCTACCATTTGGAAGGAATTCAAATCTATTTAATCTCCCGTTTAGAGCACATATACTGTACACTACCTCAAAGCCTTTCATATAATGCCCGGTCGGTAAACCATCACCTAAATCAACATAGAAACCCCAGGTTTAGCATTGTTTTATTGCACAGTATACCTCCACTTGTGATACAGACTTTGTTTTATAGGTCTCTTTTTCCATTAGATTTCCAATATAATATAAGGTCGACCCTTATCTTTACCTTTATTTCCTTAATTACAGAAAATTGCAGGTATTTGAACCCCAAAAATATGGTGAATTATAACTCAAAAATTATTTCTTTATAAGCCCGTACTACAAGGACTAAAGTCAGCGAAACCGCATCTCCTAAAGCGAGCCAGATGGCCTTTCTTCCCAGATTTACCCGCATGCTCTCAAAAGAAAGAATACCTAATATGAAAAGCGTTAATTACGAAATGAAATATTCACAAGTTTCTTGCTTTAAGCGGGCGTTTTTACACTTAAATATAAGGCTTGCTAGCTAAGAAATATTTACAATATTTATAAGGGGCCCTATTTGACTCAAATTTACTTTCTATTTAAACTGCTGTCGGTAACTCGGGTTTCGAATAATAAAATTTTTATTAGGATTCCGGAATTTAATTAAGGAGTTCCCGTTTTTAATACAGTGTCAATTATACAACCCGTCAGTAACTTTTAATAGAGCTTCTTAGTGGGTTCTTTAAGAAATGAGTATTCTTTTATTACCTTTTCACCAAGGAATTTATATCCCAGGATTTAACTTCATATAATATACAACACAAAAGTCAAGTAAGGCCGCTTGTAGATCTATCTAAACCCAGGCTTTGGTGCTAATGCAAGAACCTCCTCTTTTCTTTTTCTGAAAAAACGAAAATTCCGTCCAAGTTTGGCATAGCAGGATGCTTAGGATTTTGAATTTGCTGTTGTGAATTATAGTGCAATTCTTTAGTTTTTTCTTTCCTAGTGGACTATGAGCCCACTCTTTACTTAACTTCTAAGAATACCCGGCAACTTCCCTTAAAGCTGTGCTTCTTCAGAGCGAGCATAATTTTATGATGAAACAATGTCAAAAAGTTATTTAAATATTAAACTTTAGAATCTTGTGATAATTTAGAATTAATCCAGCGTACCTTATTCTAATTATAACTTTGCATTTACTCATCACAGCCTAGACTAACTAATAATTTCAAGTATTAAAGTAGCCTTACGCTCGGTTCCTGCTAACAGAGCCCCTACTAATCCTCACAAAGCTAAAGCCCTTAATGAATAACACGGGACCCCTCGCTTTGTAAAAAGAGCATTCCTTACACCTTTCTAAAAAGAAGTCTCCTCTCGGGAACTTCCATATATTCAAACGGAATTCACACAAGACGCTAAAAAGTAACAAAGGGAGTCTTTTATTCTATTATTAAGTATTAACAATAGCACAAATTTTACTGAATCTAGTACAGAAAAGCAGCAGCAATCCTTGTTTAGCAAAACCCATATCCTTATAACATATTTGGCATTCAATATCCGCTTATTAACTAGATCCGGAGCTCTCTAAATAGAATTCCCTAGGCACCTATCTTAACAGCTATATGCTTTCTTCAGAGTCAGATATAGCACCCCTTTTTGATAGCCTTACTCTTAATGCGGATAAACTGTCTCTTATAAATTCCTTAGCAAACCCTTGTATTACTAACGTGCCTTACGAATAAAATAAAACAAAGGACCGCAAAGGAAGCACTTATTACTCTATTGTTTATTCCCTGAATGCCTTTTAACGGAAACTTCAGGAATCTAGTATATTAATATAGTAAATACTTTCAATAACAAAAAAAGACTCTCGCTAATTTCTTCAGAACTACTAGAACTTTCTTACTTGTCAGACTGCCTTACTTCTTCTTCAAGGCCCTTTTTTGATTTGTTGTTTATTTACTTTACTAGGAGCCCCTTAATATTTACTTAAGTTTAGGGCTGCTTTCAACTTTATTAACTCATTATATAAAGAGAAGCTCCCCTAGTAAGGGAACCTATTACTTTTATTATATAAATCGAAACGGGAATCCCACTTTCCCATTACTAAGCTAAGTCTATTATAGGTTGGTAAATTAAGAAATTTGAGAGAAACCGATCTAGCCTATCGAACACATTTTTTTAGCATTATCTCGGAAAAAGGCCTTCTACAGCTCATCAGAACATGGAACAAATCTACTCGTTTTCACGGGTTGTTAATATTTTAAATAAGGGTTTTAGCTTACGAGTATATAAAGACCTAGATTATCCATAGATCTAAGTTGACTTAAACTGTCCTGGAATTACATTACAAACTTCCTTTTTATAAGATTTTTTTGGTAATAAAACATACGAGTCGTACTTGTACAAACAGACAATTTTAAATACTTAATTATTAGACAAACCCCTTCAGCTATATCTGTCTTACAACCTGTACTTTTCTCAAATAAGGAGTCTCTTACCAACAAAACTTTATGCAATAAGGCCGCAAGATCTAGACTACTTTAATCCTTAAAAAGTCTATATTGACCCTAGAGCAGGAAAACCGCTTCGTTTAAGATTCCTTTACTCAGGAAAGCTTTATGAGTGCGAACCTCGTTGAAATACTGTACTAATTACTTTCTTTCTCGGCAAATTACTAAAATCTTTTTCTTGTAAAATCAGGCAATACTCCCTAGCTAAACAGGGCGCAAAAGAACTAAATCTAAGTGAAAAGGCTAGGTCTAAACCAGAAAATTACCCGCTAAAAAGTGGTTGCTAACTAAGAAAGCCTCATATGAAAAATTGCCGAATAAATAAAATCAGGAACAAAGGAAGCCCCTTTTTAATTTATTATACTCATTAGTGGGACAATTTCCTTAAGTCTCATAAGTTAACCTGCTTTCACCATTAGAATATTTCGAGGTCTTTATAAAGCAAAGTGATTTTTAAGTGCTTGCTTTCACTTAAGATGAGAATCCCGCGGAGTATAGAACTTTCTATCACAAAAAGTAAACACGGGTTTGATTCGAAACAAATTATAAGCTATACAATATTTGAAGTTCTGGACAGGTGTCAGGGTAAAAACAAAGTCTCTAAAAAAACTAATAAGTAAATCTCGTAGGTTCTAACAATTTGTTTTACAGGTTTTAATTCATTTTTTGGAATCCCGGAAACATTTTAAGATAAGAGGGGTCCCTAATATCCGACTCTTTCTTTCTAGTATACTTACTAAGTCTTAAATTAAATAGCTTCCCATAGAAAATAACAGATTAGTACTCACTTTAGTTAATACCCCTGCGATAAGGATAAGGTCTCGAAAGCTTATGTCTTACAAATACTGCGGTTCAAGTCGTGCTATTAGGCACTTCAGGCAATTTAGTTAGTTGCTCTATTTGACAATTTAGCGGACTCCTTTTTCCTTTATTTGCTAGATTTCCTTACCTTTACTCCTAAATTTATTACCCGATATTCCAGATACCAGAGATTTGACCTGGTTAACAAAAAGTTAATTCAGTTTTCATATGCACAAGGGAATAAAAACCCCCTTAACCAGTAACCAGAATACACTAACTCCAAAGCTACAGAGTGCAGAATACTTTTTTATATTTACACCTTAAAACAAAGGAGTTAGAGAAGTTTTTGGACGAGTATCCGCATTCTGAAAGGAGCTTGAGAGGGGCTCCCCTTATATTATTATAAATTTTAATTAAAGCTTAAATAAGTAATCCCTGGAAATTTAAAAAGCTTTTTTTTAGATGAAAAGCAAGAGCCCGGCCCTAATAAATGTTATCAGACCCCTACATACTAGGAATTACTTTATAAGAACCACAACTTGAGATTGAAGATATAGCACTCCCCTAGAAGGAATCCTTTAATATGAACTTCTTTTTCGCTTACAAGCCCAACCTATTTATAAAGCAGAAAGAAACTTTCTGACTTGCTCCTCTATCCTATAGAACTTGAGTTTAACTGCCTTGGAAAAGGACTCTGTTCTAGTATTGAATATTGAACAAAATGAGTAAAAAGCTACTAAGACCCACCTATGCCTATGCGTTAATTCTAAAGTATACCCCCGTGGGGTAGACAGAACCTTCGTAAGGAAATATGTACAAGCGCTCGTCTTATGCAGCTTTTATAGAAAGGTATTTATACCCGCAACTTTGACTATAGCTTATAAAGCTAACCCCTTAAGCTTGCAGGAAAACAAGTACTTTAATAGATACGTATTTTTAACAAACGCAGGAACAAAGACACTCATTATACCTTATAAGTCTTTTGGGGTCCTTACTACAAAAGAAATGGAATGGTGCGAAAATTACTGTCTAGAATCTCGGTTATTGCCCTTTTAGGTACCAAGGTAAGCTCTACATTTGACCTAATTACCGTTTGATTTAAGACTTTTCTTTAGAACAAGGGTTCCCCCTAACCCCTTAACTAAAGAAGGTTCCTTTCCTTTAGTATTTCCCTACAATTAAAAAGAGATAAAAAAATCCAAGAATGCCAGCCCGGCTACAACCCCTTTCTGTAGAGACTGTTTACTTTCTTTTATAGAAAGCCGTGGGCTCGTAGGAATCCGTAGTAAGTTGCCCGTTTACAAAGAACTTAGGTTCCCTAGCACTCTCTAAGGAACAGCGGTAGTCGATCGATACTCTGCGATTAAAAAGCGAGGCCCCGCCTTATTTAATCAAGTAAATCCAGCGGTTTTTGGTCAAGTTATTAAGGACTTCAGAGTCTAAAATACTACAACTCAATGTTAGCAGCGAAATCTCCTATTTCTTAATAAAGATATATCCAAGGTGTAGGAAAGCGTTCCTTTTAAGGGCACCCCTACTATGAACTTCAGCGCCCTTGACACTCTTTGTTTCCTTGTATATTTGTGCTGTTATAGTCCTGAAGGTATTAGCTGGAAAAAGAACTAACAAAAAATTTTTAATGCTTCTTTTTACGGATTCGATATTAAAAATTATCTTTATTTATTGTTCAAAACAGCACTAGAATTTTTGGGGGGCCGAAGCAGGAAATTCTAATTAGAGTTAAATAAAAAAGCTGAAAATTAGAACAGCGGTTGCTTGGTCACAGTTGATAAGAGGATTCCCTGTAGTGAAATCAGAGTTTCCCTTAGGAGCAGGTGAATAAACCTAACAAAGCGGTTCAAGACTTAGCCGGGTTAGTGTAAAGGGTTAAACTTGCACATATGGCACACTTCTAAGCAAGCAGCGCCCCTAAGATCTCATAGCGACTTCACAAGTTTTGAGCTCCTATATCGATCGAGTACAGGACTCCCTACATTTACTTTTACAAAAGGGGAAGTGCTTTTTAATTGTATATTTTAAAGAATCGTAATAAGAATCTCTTGTAAGTATATAGAAAATGACATAAGTCTACTACGGGCTAACTTGAATCTTGAAAAAGGAACCATAGAGTTTCCCGAAAAAACTTCTGGACAAGAAATCCTATCTTATTATCCCTGAAATTCTTTTTTATTATTAAGAATTTCTGTACTAAACACCTATATAAATA
The DNA here is from genome assembly GCA_036897405.1 of Pelargonium myrrhifolium. Taxonomy (NCBI): domain Eukaryota; kingdom Viridiplantae; phylum Streptophyta; class Magnoliopsida; order Geraniales; family Geraniaceae; genus Pelargonium; species Pelargonium myrrhifolium. The sequence goes on along the minus strand of JAYMTK010000016.1, from coordinate 33,082 downwards.
ATAGTTAAATTTGGGGTTTTAGTATACCGGGATTCTAGCCCTAAAAATTATATATAAAGTAGAACTTTAGCATTTCTAAGTCTGATGTAAGTATTATAATAGGTACCCCCTTTATATGAAATTCTTACTCCAAATGAATTGCCAAAGGTTCAGGAATTCAATATCTCTTACTTTACCTTTTTTAATCGTTTACAAGAAAGGATTCCTTTTGTTGAGTGAATTTAACAATTTAACTTTAATCTAATTAAAGGTTTTGTCTTAGTACTTCCTTATGATCCTACTTTTCATGCACAGATACTAACAGAGCGATCCCTTGTAACAGATTTCATTAGTAGTTATTCTAGCTATTAATTTGTATTATAGCATATTTTTTCCTTTTAGATTCCAAAAATTACCCTTCATTTCAATTTTTACTTTTAAGAGTATACCTATTATTCTATCCTAAAGTATTCTTAACCCCTCCCGAAATCCTATTTCAGGTTCTCGTCTTTTTACTCGTTTATTCTTTACTGGAATTGAGTCTCTTTTTAGCCTTCATTTTACAAGTTCGTGAAGAACATCAGTCTAATAGAAGCAGCTAGTCTATCTTGTTTATTAAAAAAATTCTGACATCCAATTCTTGACAAGCGTATTTTAAATAACACCAGGATCCGGGAAATTTCTTGGTGTTTAACGTGGAATTTTCGCCTGCCTTTATAAGAAACAGGTCGTAGCTACGCCGTTTAATTACTAGTGATTTAAACTCTATTGTTGACTTTGACACTCTCTATTGCTCCTCCTATTACTGCTGTTCCTTTTCCTCCTTCTCTCTATAACTCCTAAGAAACCAAAGAAGTAAAGCAAAGAAGAAGAAACCCTAGAATCAAACTAGAATACACACAAACAACTAACCTATATACACCTACTTTCTGTCTATCTATAAGAAATCTATACTATAATAAAGTAGTTCCCCTTACCTTACTAGCTGCTTCTCTTAAAAGGATATCTCTTACTCTCCCTACTTCTGTTCCTAAGCCCAATACACCTCCTAATACGAATAAAAAGAAGGAGAAGAAAGTACTCATATCCAAAGTGAGTAGTAAAGACATTCCTAGGATACTGAGTCCAGATAAGAAGAGAAGTCTAGCTAAGAAGGTAGGTATAATAGCTCTTAGGAAAGGTCTGAAGACTATGAAGAAAGGTGTGAGGATGCTAGGAAAGGCAAGATTTATCTTGTGTTCCTTTGTTTCTTCGAGGCCTAGGTCTAATGGGTATAATAGAGAAAGGGGTTCTTATAAAAAGGGTTTAGTACAAGGCAAGCTTGTCTTGCTGGACTTGTTTAAGAGTAAAGATTAAGGGTTATTTCATTATTTAGAAAAGTCTAGCAGTCATTCTCATATATTTCCGGTTTTTAGGGAGGCAAGCTTTAGCTTGTTGTTAGTTTATAAAGAGCTTAAAGTAAGATTTCTTTCTGGGCAGGTTTCCTAAGAGTCTTAAATTCTTTTAGAAGCAGGTGAGCAAGGGTACGAAAGGAAGTATGAAGTTGGTGTGGCTATAAGGCATTCCTGTACTATCTAAGATACTGTTTGCATTTCCCTTATTAATAAGTGTATTTAACGCCCTTCTTAAAATAAAAAACTAAATTTAGAAGGGCCGAGAATCAGATACAAGAAAATAGCAAATTCCATTGAACTACTAAAAGAAAAAGTAGAGAGTATAATAAGAGAGCTTGTTGAGGGATATTAAACGAAAGTTAACGTAGTAAATTCTAAGTCCTTTTTCTCTATAGGGTTACGTGTATTTAATCTTTATCTGCTCGACTCGTCAGGTCTAAAAAGTATTTCAGTAGGTTTTAAAAGGACCTTTTTTATAGAGGAATCCTATTAATAATATAAAATGTAACTAAAGTCTTAATTGTTATATAGTTGCTCCTTCTTTAGGAATTAGGAAGATATAGAAAGGCCTGTTCTAGGTATATTTCTAATAACTAATAATGCCTCGTATATAACAAAAATCTAATAAAACTGGAAAAATAAAATAAGTAAAAGGTTTCCTAAACGAGCTTTTTGCTTAAAAACTAAATATATCTAACTGGTACTTTACGGTAGTAAAAAGGGTGGTTTACTTTAGTGCAGGTTACCTAATAAGTCTTCTGGATCTAGGAGAGATCTCTAAGAAGAGTCTTTGTGGTACAAACCTGGCTCCCTCCTTTAGGGAATTCCTGCTTGCGAAAAAAGATGTATAGTATAAAGCTCCTAACAGAGAAAGAAACACTTTTGTTACTAAGAACGCTAGTGTAAGGTAATAAAGTATAGCAGGGTTTGAACCTGCGACCGTTACTAAAATTAAGAGATCTTACTCAATTCTCTGTTCCAGCGATTTTTAAGGATATGCTAATTCGTGTTTTCGTGGAATGACCTTAGGCCTTAGGGTGGGCTTTTGTGTAAGATTGTTCTATCTAAAAACTATTAAGCATTAACCTTCCTCCGTAAGACTATGGTCGGTAAGATGGACATACTTATTATTTCTTATTTTTCTATCCTCTATTAGCGATAAGGGCAAACTCGAGTAAACTTATTAACTAATACAATAAGAACTATAGGGACTCTTTTTAAACTACGTACACTTTCTAATACACTAACTCTTATACTCTATAACAAGGGTGGGAACACAAAAACACTTTAATTATAGAGTGAAGTTGCATACATGTTTTTAGAGCTCGGTGATATAAAGATATTATAAAACGAAATCTACTTTTTTATAATTTATAAACTTAACCCTTTCCTCGTTACAATAGACCCGACATTAATACTTATAATAGATATTCCTTATTTAAAAGCCCTGTCTTCTTGATAGAGTGAGTATCTTATTAAATTGTTTTTTTCCAGAAAATACTGTACGTTCGAGTCCCGCGTAGTTTTTATTAAACCTAAAGACTAGTTAAACTTTGACCTAAGTTTTATTTAATACTTTGCACTAGAGTCTCCCGAAGTGCTTGAATAGAAGCTAACTAGTGAATTCTTGAATAAGTAAAAGGTTGCTTTTTAATTATGTTAAGCATGAAACTTTTCTAAATTAAAATTTGACGTAATCTGTATAGTTTGAAATGTCAGTTAATAGTTTAATTATTACCAATGAGTAACTCGTTAAAGGGAGTGCGAACAAGCCTTGGTTTTATACAAATACAAGGGAGAATCAAAGGGGGCTCCGTAGGTTACTTGGTAGAGCAAAGCACGAAAAAGATTTGGAATCAGTGGTTCAAGACTCTGTGCTTAGTAATCCCAATAGAGGTCTAGTTCAATTTTAATGTTTTAATGATCGAGGGTACCTTGTGGATTAAAGGATAAGAAGATTAGATATTCTTTTTAAATATTCGTGGATTATTAGGAAATAATTGGATGCTGTGCTGAGTCGTGATCCCCACCAGTAAGTAATGGTCGAAGTAGTAGCTAGATGATAAAGAGAGAATTCCCTTATAAATTCACTTAGTAAAAAAACGAAACTGAATTCAAGTTATCCTGGGGTCATAAGAAATACCTTAGACTTAATTTACCTACTCCGATAACAAGAGAATAAATGGAGAAAAAGGGCCTCTATAACTATAAAGGAATTTTTAGCTTCTTATTGAGGACAATAAAAAACCCCAGAGATTCAATTTAATTGGGAAACAGAAGAGTATTACTTAGCCTAAAATAACTAAAAGCGGAAAGAACCCTTCTCTATATTAGTAAATAAGGGGCTCACCCCTAGTAATCAATAGGATAAACCCAAGCGAAACAAATATATGTTATGTATAGTATATATAAGGCATTAGTATGAAATACTCCACGTTTAAGACATAAAGAAACGGAAATAACTATAGCTCAAATCCTTTGGTAATAATCTTTCAGGATAGGTTGTAAAGTCCCGATGAGTACGGAATATCCCTTTAAGTTTAAGAGAGACCCTTAATTTATAACTTATTTAGCTATCTTCAGGATCTCTTGTAGTGTATGCTTTTATAAAGGGCTTCCTTTTCGAATTCAAGGCTGATCGCAGAGTTTCTTTATGTTCAGAATATAAGTTTGATACAACGTTAGTTGTGGTATAAATTGAAGGAGTATATACATTATATTAAGGTATCTCTTATAAATATACCAAAAGAATAGAACTGAATTTTTAGTCGAGCAACCCAGGTTAAGTAAAGTGAAATATATCCTTTATTAACTAGCTTGTAAGGGGTTTTAGTTCATAAGTATCAGAAACCCCGGTTGCATTCCATATTTACCCGGTTTTGTAAAAAGTTAACTCAAAGAGCGCGTGGGCCTGAAAAGGGGCTGCTTTTCTAGCAAACACTAGCTTCTAATTTGTGAAAGTTAGAGGAGCCTTTTGTCTATAACTTTTATTTCCCTGAAATATAGGGAGGTTAGAAAGTACACAACTTAAAGTCGTAGGGTATCCTTTTAATTATAATTATATTGAGTCGCTCAGAGGAAATCTAATTAAATGACTAAGTATAAATATGAGTTACATAAGCCATATTTTGAATAGAAATTTTTGGTTCTCCTTTTTATAGACTTGACTTATGATCTACTCCTTGTTACAGAGCAGGTATACGATAAATACTTACCCCGGACACAAGTGAACCTATGTAATCATGATAATAGGATAGGCTTGCTCCCTTATAACATAATTATATCCAGTTAATCATATTTTAGGATAAGTATCTGAAAACTTAAGTCATGCGCTATACCCTTCTAAATTTGTAGAAACTTTGTTTTTCTTTTGAACAAGGCATCCCCGAGAAAAGCTAATAAATATTGACACCTCCTCCTAGGACATACAATAAGTTATGGAAGAAAACTAAAGGACTCTAAAAAAAAAATTTTCCTTTTTTAACACGTCAAGCTTTTAGTTATTAATATACTCGGGTATCCTGAGACTACAAGTTCTCTATCCCAATTTAGAAAATTAGCTCGGAGGGCCCCCTTTTTCAAGGTATATATTAAGTTCAATTGAACATATTAAAACTCTGCTGTTTATTAACACAAGTTTTCGCCAAGAATGTAGGAGTGTTCGGTTTTGTATAAAAAGAGGTTAATAATTCGGAATCATATAACCCTTTAAGCGTGAATTACTTAACTCTAAAATAGGGATTTTGTATGAATTTAGAGTCTATTTTATTTAAAAAAGTAAAAGAGGGCGTTAATCAAACAGAAGTTCCCTTTGAAGACTTCTCTTTTTCAACATACACGAAGCCGCCCCATACCGGTAAAGGGTTTCGTCTTACTCGGGGCTGCCCTTGAAATCCTAAGAAAATCCACGAAGACTTGAAGTTTTTAATAAGCAGGGGGATGGGGATCTTCTTCGTTTTGAGCATATAGATCTTAAACAAATCCTTAAATACCGGAAGTTTCTACATGTATGACAAGTTACACGCGGAATAGCTCGACATAACTAATAGCAAAACCCATCCATAAGACACATGGCAGATTTATAGGAATAAGAAATTGTATCCTGGAAAAGTATGTAAACCCAAGCAGGTGTCAATATTTAAACTCGGAACCTCTTCTCTTTTAGTAATTTCTTTAAAGGCATTACAATTAGTGTACTGTAGCTCGGTTAGGAAACTTTCTCATCGACTACAACAAGGATATAAGCAGTCAAGCCTTTCTAGGCTGTGGTTTACACCTAAACGGTAGCTATAAGATAAAAGAATAAAAGGTTAATTCCACCAAATTGCTTAATGAAAAAGGGTCTGTCTGCTTTGGATTTAAGAATTAGTTTTTTTCCTTAGTGAAAGGCTCCTCTATTATATATAAAAGTATGCCCTTAGATTTAGACAATGACTATAACAAAGATATACACTCTTAGGGATTAATATTCATGTAAAGCGATTTTGTACTTTCCGGACCTAACGAAAAAGGCTGACAAAGCTCGAACGCTACACTATCTGCCTTGATCAAAAGGATTTTTGGGGCTTTTTATAGTTGGATCCATATATTTTATATAGACTAATCAAAGCAAACTTTCCTTTTTAGACAAACAAATAAGGACAACGAGCCACGGCTTTATAACTAGTGACGCTGGTATAGAGAGTAGAAAATAGGTATGAGAATTCCAAGTCCCTCAGGAAGGGAAAGGACTATAATTTAGTTTGAGTCCCTTGCTGGGGTTATCAAAGAAAGAGTACTCCCTTCAGTTTAGAGTTCAATGGACTTAAAAAGCATAAGGTTGTAGTGTCTGGCTTATTGTTGACCTAGATTTGTGCAAATTATATGCCCGATTAAAGGCTTTAACTAAAAAAGGGTTAGGGAGCTTTTCCTCAAATAAAGGAGATGTTACGCATGCTTTTTCTCGAAATCCTAGTAAATTCTCGTCGCAAAAACTAATTCGCTTTTTGAAAGAAGGTTTTGGACATAACTAGAATAATAAAGACTTCGCAGAATAGAGCTAAAAATCCTTAGAGTACTCAACGGGTCTTCCTTTATCGGGAATTTACTATTTTGGGCCCTGGACTCTGCAAGCGAAGTGCTGAAAAAAATAATACGAATATACGTCACCCTTACTAAAGAAAAAGGGGATAATTCATTTTTCTCTTAAGCACTTAATCTAAGGAATGCCTTATACTACAATGTGAATTTCCAAAGCCCTTGTGTAAATATAAGCGGACTACCAAGATTCATTTGGATTACTTAAAATCCATTTACAAAAAGACTTAGATTACCCACAGCGGAGCTCTTGACTGCCACAAAAAAGCTGTTAGATCTTTCTGAACTCCGAATGAATTTGCCTTTGCTTACAAGTTTAGCCGGATCGCAATAGTATGGTAAGAATTCCTGGTAATTATACTTTAAAAAGACAAGTACAGTATTCAGGGTTAGGGAATTACTAGAACCCCAAGGGTCCTTATATAAGGAAGAGGGCAAACAGGGTACTTATTAGGATTAGGCGAGTAATTTTAGAGCGGGTTCTACTTAAGGCTAATTGAGGTGAGAAAAACTCTCTAGATTCTTCATTGCACATTTTATTCTAAGGCCACATAAGAGTTCTCCAGCCCTATAGCCCCCTACTCAAGGTTTTACTCAAATACGAGTCAATTATACGGAGCATATTGACTCGTATTTTAGGGGCGTTCGTAGGAAAAACTCTTGTATGATTATAAATTCCAGTTTGAAGATGTAGACAAGCTACGGGGGACTCTTCTGATTTTTGCTTACTTAAATACTAATTAATTAGAATTGGAACCTTTAAAAGAGCCCTTTCTCTTGTATTTCCTTATAAAAAGGGTTCACTTAGAAGCATAAACCAATAGAATTCGAGTAAAATTGAATTTATAAAAACCGACGTAAAAATATAAATAAGAAAAATCCATACATGTATATGTCTTTTTTTCTTATGTAATTGGAATTTTTATAGATTATAGTAAAGTAAAATCTATTTTTGTATCAAAGCCCCTACCAGGAAGACCCGCAGAAGAGTGCTTATAAAAATAAGGAATTAAAGTAACTTGACGGTAGGCCCCCAGTATAACGACTCTACTTTTGAATCTAAAACACTCTTTTATGTAAGCTTGCTAAAAGCTATAAAATTTATAGTAACAAGAATTACGTAAATTCGAGAATTAACCTTTATTCCTTACTAAGGGACTCTAATTCCCAACAACAAAAAAGCTACCTTGCTCAGAATTTCCATTTAATTAGGAAAAAACCAGCTAAAATCACGTTATAAGGGCTTCTTTACGGCACTAAAAAAAGTACAAAACTCCTAAAAATCCGGGATAATTTATACTGGGGGTTCCTTTACTTTATAGGTATGCCCGAATAGTACAGATTTGTATAAGGGGTAATTTGTATACTGTGTAACAAGGGCGCAAAAAAACTTCTCTATATCTATCATAGACTCTTGCTTTAGAGTACCTTATTATGCAATAAGACGGGTAACTTTTTGTCCACAAAAACCTACTGAAATTTATTTTTGATTTTTTCTAGGCCCTTTTCCCGGTATTCTTATTACTAAAAAGGGGAAAGTGTACTTTGTTTACTTTGAGAAGAGCTTTTGCAGGTATTACTTATTGGAAAACCCTAGAAGTTCTCTCTAAACCGCTGCTATATATAATATGGGTTCGCAGTTCATTTTTTCGGGGAGGGGTACTGACATAAAGAGGTTGAGGAGGATACCCCCTGACCTGAGGGTCTGGTAGTAATCCTTGTGAGATCCATAGAAGGTTTCTTACTTAGTTATGGGGCCTTTTTGTATGGCCGTTTTAGATACAAATTACAGATATTTTAAAGCCCCTGAAGTATGGATTTTTTTCTTTTTAAAGAGTTTTCTCTTTTGTTACCTATAACAACTTAGAAGGTTCCCTCTCCTCTTGTCATAAAAAGAAAAGGATTCAAGATTATCATCTAGAACCTCCTACTACCTACAAATTTGACTTATCACAGTACATATATTTAAGTCCTTCTTAGAGATAACTCTTCCGTTTCCAAAAGTACTTTGTTCTGAAATAAACAGGGAAGTCCCTAGCTTTGCCTTATATTAAAAAGGACTTGTTATTGTAATAAAGATATAGGTAGGGGAAATCCAGATTCTTTTTTCTAAAGCTAAAGGGAAGCTTCCTATATTTCTCGCCGCCACCCATATATAGGAGAAGAATCTTAGTTCAATAGAAGTTGCTTTCTTAAAACTTTAAGGCCTTTTCGTGCACTTAAACCCGTTTTATAGTCGGCTAAAGGTTTTTTAATTAAAAAGCTCGGTATATACAAAACTTTACTTTTGAAGCTAACCTTAATAATTAGAAAGTGATGCTGTAACATCGCTCCGAAAGCGAGCCGAGTGGGTTAGCTGACAAATAGTTATGGAAGCCTTAAAAAAAAGTACAAAAAACTAAACCGAGTTACTTGAAAGGGAGTGCTTCCTTATCTTAGGTTCAAAATCCAAAAGAAAATTAACAGCGACAAACATGAGATATACAATAAAAAAGACCTAGCAGGCAATAAGGACTCTGCAAAAAATAATAGCTACTAAGCCTCCTTCCTTTAGTAGGTAATTGCGCCCATATGAAATGTACGGTAATAAAAAAGGAACACTTTCTATTTTATAATGGAAATAGCCCTTCCCGACAAGGTCTTATTAGATCCCTATTTGCTTGCAAAGTATAAACAAAGTGTAAATCCTGGGCGTTTTTATTATAGGGCAAAGTTAGAATATCTTAGAAAAAGAGTCTTTTATTACTTAGATTTAAATACTAAACCTGTTTTAAAGCATAATCTTGAAGGAAGCCCTGCGGGATACCCCTATACGAGATTCCTTTTTTACGACCTTTGAATTACAATGTATATAATATCAATTCATTTCCATCTAGAAATTTGCTAAGTATAGGAAGCGGTAAATCCTAAAAAAGAAAATGCCTTTAAAACCCCTATCTTTTTCCAACGTATGCCCAAACTTGACTTGAGCAAATCTGACGAAAGTTTCTTAGCTAGCACTCATTATCCTTGTTTTTTTGAAATACATAAAATGACAGCATCAAGTGGAAATGACTTGGTTTACACTTTTCTATTTTGGATTCTAAAAGTGCGTAAGCCCGGGAATTTTGGAACTCTTTTTTGAGCAAACCCTTGTTGCCTTTCTTTTCCGCTATTCGGGTATTAAAATAAAGTTTATAGCAGTACTTATATTAAGGGTAAACCCCCCTTTTATGTAAAATGAGGAAGACCTGTCTTGTTACGAATTTGGGCTCGAGTTAGACACTTCATAGTCAACCTTTTACTAAAGAAACTCTTGGAGTGCCCTTTTGTTGTTTATTACAGAGCTAGGTACAGCTAAAAAAGGGTTATACATTTCTACTTAGTAATTCATTCCTCTTAAATAGGGTCTTATTCTAAGTACAACTATAAATAAAGGCATACTTCGTTTCACACAAGAAGTAAATAAACTGAACTTAAACGAGAAATAACATAAAATGCAATCTTAATTGCAGCTTAATTAATATGTGTGACTCAATGTCGATTTCTACAAGAAGAGATGCCTATAAACTAATTAAGTTATTCTACAATTAAAAGTTCAATTTTAGCTTCTTGCCAATACGAGAAGGGTCTAGGATATATAAATTCTAAATATCATTAAACTCTGTTTTTAAACCCAGTTATTATATTATCCCTTATCAAAGAAAAAACTTTAAAGTTCTAGCTTGTTTTATTAGGTTATACTACTGTCATATAAAGAGGCTTATACAAGAAAACCTTATCTTTCGAGATTTCATTAAAATTTCGTAGGAACACTTGCTATTACAAAATCCTAAGGGAATAGCCGTGTACGCCCCAGGCACTCCATGGTTATATAGCTGGCCGATCATTTTGCCTAAAGGAGTACTTTGAAATACTAAATTAGGTATCTCATTTGGATAGGGTTAAGCATATAAGAGGAATAGGCCTCCTTAGGTAGCAGGTTCTGGTGACTAGTCGTAGAATACTTTTCAATCTAGGAAATGCATATACTGACTCAATATGGGCCCTAGTTCAGAGTTTTTAATTTCTTTTACTCCTTCAAAAAGAAAAAAGGAGACACGCGGGTACAAAGCTATTAGGTAATCCCAGGTAAATAAGGGTTTTCTTCGTTTTAGAAGTTTAGAAGGTAGTAGTTTGTATGTACTTTAAGGTCTGTTAATTTCTTCCATGTAATTAAACCAAAATGGAGGAGGGACTGCTTTATTCTCGAAATCTAAGAGTTTATCCTGTATTAGAATTTAGTATTAAAGGAGTTTCCTAAAGTCAATTAAGGGGTCCCCTCTTTTGTATTCTTTATGAGCAGCTATATAATACCGTAGGGATCTGGATCAACAAAATTTGTGAATCCTAGGAGTGCTCAATTTTTTACAATTCTAAATTCCATAAAGTACCCCATACGTTTTCTCAGAATTAGGCTCGTCCAGGAAAACTGTATTAACTCCTTACCGCAGAGTTACTTCTTTTTGAAAACTTAGCAGGAAACCCGGGGGTCCTAAATAGCAAGCCTTAACTTTTTAAGGGCGATCCCTTATTCGTTTTCGTTGAGATCGGAATTCAATTAGCACCGGGATTGTACGTCCTTTTGCAGGAACTAGGACGCCTATAAAGAGCGCAGAAATATTTCAAACTAATGCTATCAGAATACCCGTTAAGCGCATAAATTTTGTAGAGCACGAACCGGGGTAAATCCTAAGCCGCCCCGGCAAACTTGAGTGAGTATGAATTAACTCTATAAGCGTTTTTTTACTTTACTCCTGTGGAACCACTACAAGCTAAAGCTCCTGCCTTGCAAAAGCAAAAAAAAAATCTTTTATCGCAATTTTCAATATACCGGGCGTCCTATCATATAAGTAACTTAATATAAAAAAACATCTTGACTTAAAATTGGTTCTAGAATTAGAGCAAACAAATAAGTAATTTGAGCGCATAAAATACTAGAGAATTCATATTTATTTACCAACAAGAGCTTTAATGTACACTGACCCCTCTTGAATACTTCTTAGTGTGTGCTTTGGATGTGTAGTTTTCCTTTTGCTACCCGCGATTAATTACTAATACGGGGCCTCCTCTTTTTTAAGAGAAACCTAAAAAAAGTTAAGGTTTTTGAAACTATAGTTTAGATAGAGTATACGCAAAACTAAATCCCTGCCGGGCTTCCACAGGGTTCTCCTTTATTACCTTACAAGGGAACACCCCTAATTTATAGACACGGCAATCCTTTTATTATATATATCTTTTTGTAAGTGTATCGCCCTTCTTTATTAAATGCGCGGGTTTTTGCTCCTAGAAAAGCATACAAAACCGAAATTCAATTTGAAGAAATGAAAAATCGCACTTTGGTGGGCAGCTAGGTTTATACTAATTAAGAAGGCTTAACTAAGACTGAAAAAGGATATCCATACAAAATTTCGTTTAAAACTATAAAAGAGAGGGGGCTTCTAAAGACAAAAAAGGCTTTTCGCGATGCAAACTTTGAATTTAATATGTGATGCTTGTGGAGAAGTTTCTACTCTGCGCCCTTTTAAAGTATTTTACTTACTCCGGTATTAAGGGATTAATCCCTTACTTTGTATTTATAAATACCAGATCCTTTAACGAGACTTGTAATTATTTAGCTAATATTTGATTGAGAATTCCCTTGGAGGGAAAAGCCCTCCTTAAATGTGGCCACTGCTATTATAAAAGAGTTAAAAGAGAGATGGGGTAACTCTCTAATCTAAGGGATAGGTAATTCCATGAGCTTTTCAATTTCACGTACATAGGGGTTTTTAGAGTCTCTTCTGTACCTTTCTCAAGTAACGGCTTAACTCTTCTCCGAGAATTCTTGACTTTTCTAAAGCCTCTTTAAGGAGCTATATACAGCAAAAACCCCTTTCTATTTAGTTGCTTTGTATGTAGGTTCTACGCATTTTAACTCTGATTGATTCTTATACAAAGCTTTCTAAGCCTTTACCTGTAATTCCTGTTCTGAAATTCTTCCTTTAGTGGACTTCTGCTAGGGGCTTTTTATTCCACATTAATTGGACTGAAAGTTTTTAAATAATCTGGACAAAGGCTTGGCTTATTTGTGTTTTTCTGAGGAGGTCTAGACTCCTTTGCGTATAGTATTTCTTTTCTAATTCGAGTTATAAAAGTTATAGTACTGCCGTAAGTTTGAATAGGCTTCCAAGTAAGAGGGGTTTTCCGTATTCAGCAAGTATTGAATTGAAGTTATATTCACAAATTTAGTTTTAACTTTTCAGTATTATTTTTAGTTTCAAAAGGTTTTTCGAGTTCTTGACAAGTGCCTAGGATCCGGAATTTATACTATGTATATAGTAATAAGCATTTATTCAGGGACCTTGAGGCAGAATGCACGACTCTGCAAAGTCTCAGTTCGTTTAGTTTTATAAATTGAAGCCGATATATGGTAGGCCTAAAGTGTTCTGAAATTACCTTGGTTTCTTTAGGAAGTAGTTATTCTGATATAGGAGTAGTGCTAAAAAAAGCTTTACTGATAAATCCTGATTCCCTAAAATGAAACTGTTACTGGAAACCCTTTTTGGAGTAATTCCTGTGTAGAAGGGGCTATAGGCTTTCTATTTTTATAGTTATAGGGGCCTGGAACGATTGAGAATTTAAACTATACTATAATAGAGAAGGCTTCTAATTTAGTAATAGGTACCGGAACCCCGGCCCTTTTTGTTTTTGAGCCTAGCTATAGTAAAGTTGGTATATATAAAGCTCCTTGATTTGGTTGTTAAATGGCAGTTTTTGTAGGAAGGAAAAAGGAAATCTTAGGCGCGGGTTAGATGCTAGAGTTTTTTCTTTTTAAAGTTATTTAAGGATTCTATAGGATCGAAAAATTTTTTTACTTAATAGCTTTCGGGTTAATCCCGTAATTAGCATAAAGTTATTGGTTTTATACAAGTTGTACAGACGGAAGATAAAAAAGAGCAATTATTAAGTCAAATACACTCCATAAATAGAAAGCGCGAAGTATATCTCAGACTTCTAGTATTCCTACAGAAGACTCCGGTAAACCCAGTATTAATGTATTAATCTAAATATTCATTTCAGCTCAAAGCCCGGGGTATAGTTTCCTATAAAAGGGGGATTTTTAGTTGTGCATGAATTAAGGGCCTTTCTTATTTCACGAGTTTATAGACATTTAAGCCCCTAACCCCACCCTATCTAAAATTTACAGGTGGTACAAATAAAAAGGTTAATGCACGAGTAATTCTGGCTTTACAATAGGAGCAATACCGCGGAAGTTAGTACAGTACACCAGGCAGTATATAGCTATGAAGCTTCAAGTTATAGCAGGCTTTCGAGCTAAGTTGGACCTAATTATTAGTTGTTGTGACATGGACTAAAAAGAAAAGACAATTCTTACTAGTGTATTAGGATACGGTCTAAATTTGGTTTAATCCTGGTTGGGGTATGTCAGTCAACTTCAGGGCTCCTATTCTTCTTAATCTTTATCCGTATCACTCTCTTTGAAGCATTCTTAAATTCTTATAGGAGCAGGCCTCCTAAGGTAATGGAATCCCAAGTAAAAAAAGGAGCAACTTCCTCGGTCACAAAAAGGCTACACTTTTACAGATCTAATTGAAAATTCCTGGGAAACTGACTCGTAAAAACGGGCTTAACAGTTTAATCTATTATATTGTCAATTTTAATTAGAAAAACCTAGTAAGAGTTTCCGGGTTACTTTGAACCATGCTATTTATATAAATTCGTTTCTAAACCGATCAGGTACAAAGTAAGTTATTCATGTATCTCAGGCCTATATTGCGGTTTCATTATTAAAAAAGGATACCTATACTTTTTTTACCTTTGTCCTTGTTTAGTAAAAATTCGATTACTGCAAAAAAGCCTTTAACTTGAGAAATTCCCTGCTTGAGTAGAGGATCCCTAGTAATATCCCGAGTCAGCTACCTACTCTTGTAAAAAACCTTTAAACCTAAGTAGCTTTCTTAATACGAATTGCTTTGGCTTAGCCGTCAACGCCCGGTATGCTTTACAAAAACCCTGTACTCGAAACACTTAAAATAAGTGGCTAAATGGCAATGCATATACCCGTTCGAGAGGCTCTAAGAATTCTAGGAAGAGTTTCCCAATAGAACCTGCTTTATAAGGGTAAACTCAGGGCGTTGTCAGGGAAGTTTTCAGGTCATGAGAGTTCCTATTTCTTTAGAAAAGATGCAAACGAAGTCCCGTATTATACTGGTGGCAGGGGTTCGAAGCTCTAGGTCAAGCGCGTTTTTGGGTGTTAGCTCTTTTATATAGTTTAGTAGTTCACGTTTCTATTCACAAGACTTTCTTACCAGGAAAGGGCCTCCTTTTAGCTTTTATGCCCCTGAGATCGTGAAATTCAAGTCGTCGATAATAAAGTTAAAGAATCTGAAACAGTAAACTTAAAACATCCCGGGTTCGTTAATCCGTTGTTGCTAAAGAGAAATCCCACAGCTATCTTGTCAATTTAAAATAAACTAAGAACGTCTACTAGAGTTGCAAAGAAACAGCACTAAACTTTCACCCTCTTTTTTCGATTACCTTGATTTGAGCCTACTCTTTTCACTACTTGAATTAAACCTCAAGTTTTTTATTCCTATAAAGATAAAAAGTCTCTTTTCTACATTCACCCAGTTGTCTACCGCCCCTGACATACTTTTAAAAGCTAATACAGAGCACTAACTACTAGGGGTTTGGTCATATCCTGTATTGACTGTCTAGTCTTGGTTGATACTGATGCAGGAGTGCTGCGGATCACAGGGGTCCGCTATGGAAATTGAAAGGAAACCCTTCACGGGACCCTAAAGAAGCCCCTTTCTAGTGTGGGTCTTTTAAAAATTCTAATTATGATAAAGAAGACTTTTTTTTTAACTGGCCTCTGCAGTTCGTGGTATCTTAAGGAATACTCGCTATTGAATAAAGGAACCTTGGTAGAGCTTTTCCTCTAGTTTGTAAGGGCTTTCTTTATATAAAATAGCTAAATGCTTTAAGACTGGCCATCATGGGGGTCGAAGGAAGGGGTTCTATAAAAGCGTAGGGGACTGCTAACTCGATTTTTAACAAGTTCTTTTTATAGTGCGCAACCTACTAAAGGGGATACGAAACAAGTTATCCCTAAACGAATAGCCTATATCCAACACAAAAAATCCTTGTAATGAAAGGTTAGAACACTTATTTATAATCAGACACTGGAGTAGCTTTTTGAAGAAGTTGCTGCGAATACTCCGCAATTCCAGAAGGATTTTCCAATACTCCAGCATTTTTATTTATCAAATGCAAAGTAACCTTATATAATTCTGTCCTCCATAAGAGTTACTCCTTATATCCTTATCATACATTAGGTGAAATCTAGGACTTTACTACCTTTCCAACGGGGTTCTTTGAAGTTGACTACTAATCAATGTACAAAGCGTCTTATAAGACTTATACTTACTCTAAACTCTATAATCGCAAAGAGTGGCCATCCATACAGGAAAAGCACCATAGAAAAGCTTGCTTAGGCACAAAACTTACATATTTCAAAAAAGTAGTAGGGAATCAAATAAATTTGAGTAGCCTTCGCTTACAAAAGGCTCTTGAGTTTATCTTGTAAAATCCATACTCAGCTTTTCCGCATTAGCGGAATTTCTTACTTGAATTCTTAAAACCTCTTCGAGTAGCTATATTGATTTCTGTTTAGTAGACTAGCGGATTCCTTATAACTGGAATTCCTGCCTAGTCAAGCTAAAAAAATATATAACTTAGAACCCGCCCGAAAACCTTAATTAAGGACATATACCGAAATAGAGCCAGTTTTTAGATCACTATCCTATAATTATCTTTTTTAAATAAGCTAAGGAAACTTGCCCGTTTGTATACACTAGGTTCCTGGATTAGAAAGAAGCAAGAGAGGGAACCTCAACCTTGTTCAGAATCCTTACTTTTTGGGTCTTATCATCATAATTATAAAAACTCCTGAGTATTTTAGCAACCCTTTTAAAGCTTTTACTTAACGGCTTACATAGATAGGAAGGCCCTCAGTATTTGTGTTTTTTCTTTGCTTTATCCATTACTATTAGTATTGTTCCTTAGATTGGATTCCTTATGGGATAGGGAACTTACAGGGGGTAAGAACACCAAAAAGAAAACTTTAGCTTTAATTATCCTGGGCTTTCTTTTATCTACACTAATGTATACCAAACTTTTTTAGAGTCAGTATTTACTAAAAAAATTTCCTTATTTACCTTATATTTAAGCTCGGCTTTCATTAAAAAAGGCTTATATCCGGTAAAGCCTAGTACTAAACTCACAAAGTAGGATATCCTGAAAGTTGGGCGGTTCAGTACAATTGTGTATATAAGGAAACAGAAGGCCTCTAGTTCCATAACCCAAGGCAAAGGATAAAAGGAGAAGTTTGACTACTGCGGTAGGCAAATCCAATAGGTAGGGAATAGAACACTCAAAACGTCTAGGGGATGAATACCCGCTTTAGTGGATCCGGAATAAAAGTCTGTAAAAAGTATAGGTCTAGTGTTATTAAGTAAGTATGCTAATAAAAATGAAATTGAATTTGTACCCCTACCTTTCAAATTCGCTAGGACGGAATCTACGAAATGACTGACACTGGAGCTTTCAATTGCCTTATTAAGTAATCGGGGACCCACAATTCCTCTAAAGCCGCATTCCTACTTGAGACTTAGAGATACTTATCCATTTTCTTTATCTAAATGCTTCTGAAAATCTAATTCCTGTTAATTTTGAGGTTACCCCTGTAAATGAATAAAGCTATATTCGCCCAGCTCTCTTTGTAGCTAGGAGTGGGAGTTCTTGTACTTTTTATATTAGTATGTTTAATGTTTAAGTCTTATTCTATTTTTTTAGTTACTCTATTAGATAATAAAAAACAAAAAGCAGTCTTAGATGCTATAGTCTTAGGGGTATACTCCTCTTGCCCTTTGTTCTTATCGTTCAAAGAGTATACAAGATAGAACATACATAACACGTAGGCCCGCCAACGGAATTCTTAACCTGTTTGGACTTTATGTCTTAGTCTTAACCCCAAAAAATTGCCTCTTTATATATAGAGCTATACCCTGGTTCTGAGTCTGCATATCACTCAGAGTCTTTGTAAGACTCTTCATAGATAGTTTTCTTCTTGACTTTTGCAGCTTTCTTAAGGTTTCCATGTTTGTTTGCTTCATATTCCTACTTTGTAGCCTTCTTAGCAGTCTTCATAGCTTTTTTTAACTGGGATCCGCCGTGAACAGAGCGAAATTACATAAGATTCTAACCTTCACATGTACTATATCATAAAATGAATACCTATAAGAGCCCGAAATAGAATAAAGTGGGTTCATATTCTTTCAATAAGTAAGTCCCTTTAATAGTCAATCCATGTTTTCTTGGGTACTTTTATGACTAATTCAGAGATGAGATAGAATTAAATAGTCATAAAATTTTGATTCTTTAATTACAGTGTATAGTAAATCTACTAAAGTATAGTTTCGGCCCTTGTACGTAATACCCCTAAGATTCCTAATGAATAAATTTACAACTATCGCAATTCCTTAGTTTTATAGTAAGTAGTATGGGTTCGAATCCTTAAACAGCAAACGGAAGACCCTTTAATTTTGGCAAATTTGCGTGCTTATCCTAAACAAGAGTTGAGGAGAGAGACTCCTTAGGATTTTAGACTCATAATGCGTAGCTCGCTTTATACCTCAATACAATATATGGACATTAGGCCGTTCTTACCTAAAACATCAGGGGCCTCTTTTGCTTTTTAGAAACTTTAATGGACGCCCCATGGTTAAAAGTATCCCGAGAAACGGCAGCTTTTTAGCTTATTGGTATCTTTTTAATTACTTCAATTTGGCAGTAAATAAAAGGGAATAAATAGGTTGCAATTGTATGAAATTCCGCACCTTTTTGATAGTTTCTTGGTTTACTTGTTATGTAAGTTATAAAAAGCAAGTAAAATTTTTAAGAGGTTACTAATTCTCGAATTGGGGTTTCGATCGGTTAGAGCACTGCCCCGTCAAGGCTGGGTTGTGGGTCCTGTAATACAATAGAGCCTGGTTTAAAATAAGGATAGTAATAAGCTACATATGCTACTGACAAGTCTTAACATACTTTATCTTTAATTCTTAAAGATAAAAGCTTTTTTGAATAAAGGTTATATTATCAAAAAAGAATCTCAAGGATTCCCAGGGGACTCACGATTACACTACAATTATACACCCTCCTGCAAAAAGTGATTAAGATAAACTTCTTACTTCATTTGGATTCGGGCCTTGTAAATTCTTTATTTATCTCTATTTCATAAGGCTACCAAAACCTTAGGGATGCATGTGAAAAACCTATCTTACTTGCTTAAAATAAAAAATTCGCTGTTAAACCTGGGTTGGCCAGGATCCATATATAAAATTCACGAACAGAGAATCCAGGGTTACGTACGTAAACCAGCATCTTATGGCGCAGTGTAGTACCCTTTTTTTTTTGTACTAGAGAGACTGGACAAGTAAGGTATTTCGTTATAAAGAATTCTACCGCTTTGAGGCTAAAATTTTTACTATGTAATTAAGGGTTTCATCTCAACAAGGAGCATAAGTAAAGCAAAAGAGCCGCCCTATTCTTTTCTTTTGAAGTTAGTCATAGAAAGTCGTTTATAATATACTAAATCTTTTTTGCTAAGCCGAGTTTTAGGTAAACTGGAGGAACCTAGGACGAGACTTATAACCGAATTTTTCTGAAGCACTTGTAAAAGACTTACAAAAAAACCTTAAAAATTAAAAACTAGCTTTTAAGTGACTGTACAGGGGTCAAGTCCTTTTAGGGGGCCCCTATTTAGAACCTGCAACTATTTGTGAAGTTTCTGGGCTTCTCTTTGTTTGTAAAACCTGGGCCTACTGTATGTAGAGGAGTATTCATACTAAAAAACCAAGACCTTAATTTTCTAGTTTTAAGCTAGTATTTTGGAGTGAATATTCTAGAGATTCCGGTTCAGGTTTGCAAAAGACGATTCCTCGAGAAGGTCTAAGGACCGTAACGTAGTATTTCTTTTCCAAAGGCACACTTTTACTAAGTTCGGCCGGCTAAACTTTTGTTAATATTAAATATTCTGTTTTTAGGTTATGACTAAAAATGAATTGGGTAAACTTAAAAAGGATATGGGCGCTTAGATGCGCTTTATACTGCAATGTTTTTCAACCTTTATGTTAACCTCACTCGCTAGAATTAAATTACCATTCGTTAACTCTACAAGATTAGACTCATGCCTTTAAAATCAAGAATCACGGGGGTATTCGCAAATAAAAACTAATCTAGTTAATATAATTAATTGACGACCAAGCATCTAAATCCAGTATAGAGTATATATATGGGAGACGCTACAAGCATACCCTAAAACGGAGTGTTACTCAAAAAGTCGATCCGAATTTGATAATATAAAACATGCGTAAGGTGAAATTTTATTCTATTAATTTTTTTTAGTAATAAGGTACTAACGGCATCACTGGCGGTCCCCTATCATATGCAAAAAGAAAAAAGATTGACTTTAGCTATTACGCACAGTATAAAAAATCCACGTAACTGAGTCCAGTAAATCTTAAAAGGGACAAGCTTCTCCATTTTAAATGAAGTTACTAAACAGAATTCCTTATAGAATAAATGTAAAGGGTACCTCTTCTTTTATTAGCACCCATAACGTCTTGTGTTTAAAGGATTTTTTGTCAGAGAACTTTGTATAAATTTTAATTAACAAGGTATTTTTCTTCTATCTACCAAGGCGTCCCTGAAAACATATTTAATCTTGCTACCTTAAGTAAAAGGGGCCTCTTTGGAGTTTTCTTTTTCCAATTCAAAACCCCCTTAATCCCTTGGATGGAAAAAACAAGCATATACTAAACTAAAAAAGAGGGAATTTACATCTTAACCCAATACGGGTCCTCAAAGAGATCCCAGAGTTTTTCCTTTTTTACTCACTACGCAGCCTCGTTGTATTTACTATTTCTTTTTTATTATCCTCTTTTACTATACTTCCCCATATTTACTAACTAAGAACCGCCTATGGTATCCGTTTAAGTTTAGGACCAATCCTGGTATTAGAGTAAGATGCTTGGATTCGAACCACTGGCACAAAAATCTTATCCACTCACTAAAAATTAAAATTAACTACAAGAGTTTCCGTTTTATAAAATCTTTGGTGTTTTACACGAAATTCTATTATTCTTATCGGTAGTAGATAGGAGAATATCTTATATTAGTTATAGGGTAGTTGTATTCTTTATTAACGTATTCTATAGTATAATAGTAGTATACAGAGTAGGCAGTATTAGCAGTTCCATTTGTTAAGGATAATTTATCCGGTTCTCTTTGGAACTAGCACCATATAGAGGAGACAAACCTTATGGAGAGGTAAGTTCTTGTTCCCGACTGCAGGATACCAGAAGAAGGGTAAGGCCTAATAGTACTAGTAGAGAACATCTTACACTAGAAGCAACCCAACGGGAAACACTTCCTTAAAAAAAGACAAATGACCTTGGCTTTACCTTGGAAATCCAGAAACAGTAGCTTTCTTAGTCTTGATGGTAGCAACTTTCTTAATACCTATCTTTTGAGCTAGACCTCTCCTTGTAGCTACTAGTCCCCGCCTTATGGGCTTTTTTGCAGCCTGTACTTATTATCTTAATCTTAACATCCAATAAAGTAAAGGGAACCCTGAAATCATAGAAACACATAGGAAAGCTAACCCGGTTATTATATAGTTAATTCAATTTCCTTCTTAATGTTGTATAAAATTCCTCTTCTTAGTGAGTTGTCACTGCCATATAGAAAGAGATCCTGAAAAGAGTACTGTGGGCTGTACCTGACTGTAGCGAAAGAAAGGAAATTTAAGAGAGTATAATGAACATACCTACTTACATATTAACCAACAACAGAAAGAAAAAGCAGACTTTCACTTCACTTTATCGAAAAAGCTACTTTTATCCTAACTTATAACTCCCTAATGCTAGATAATTAGACATTTTTAAATCAATACTCCCTTTAAAAATGACTTGCTTCTATTTACTATACTAAAATAGAATACCCCTCCCTCTTCAGGTTCTTGTAAGCTAAAGGAAATAGAATCAAATTCAAATCAAATTAAAGTATAGTTATTCAGTTATTTATGTAGATAGATTCTTAATAACTAATAAAAAAGTAATTTTTTGGATAAGTATAGGAATTGTATTAGTCTAAAGTATACGTGATAGAGCATACTTAATAGCCACCACCAATAGAGACTTCCTTGCATGCTCAGATTCCCTAGACTCTAAAGGATATAAAATTAAGTAAAAGACTTGAATCAATAATAACTTAGGGCAACAAATCTAGATTACTACTCTAAGGCAATTTCCGCGCCATAAAACACGAGCTAGCCCGCCTAGTTTAGGTTCGATAAATTTTATAAGAGCAACTCCTTACTTTAATTACTTTTAGGTAAAAGCTAAGGAAAGAAAAAGGTTTTAGGGACGAAATGAAACACGCCTAAAGTTTATGTCTATAATGTCATTTCAGTTTAGGTAGTTCGTAAGGTGCTTTTTTTAGCTGTTTTACGTCCATTTTTACTTTATATAATTTTGAGTTGCTTATGCTCTAGTAGGACTACTTTTCTTTAACTTGCTTACAATACAATAAGAAGAGTAAGACAGGTACAGACTAATAAGACAGTTATAATAGCTCTAATTATAATAAAGATAAGAAAGAAGTCTGGTAAGTCAATATAAACAAGTAAGTAAAAACCGAAAAGCAAGTAAGACGTAGATGGTGGATATAACGTGAATAGGTCTATTCAGAAAATTACCCGCATTAACGTCGCAAAGCTTCCGTTGGTAAGAATAATATATTACCAAGCTCTCTAGGGTAACTTCTCGCTGTAGCAATAACACCTAAAGATAGGAGAGGAATCTCCCTTAAACAATACCTATTCTAACTTTTCTTTTTTAGATTCATACTAGGCTTAATATGTTATTAAAATTTTTATATTAGGTACGCTTAGGGATCCCTTTTTAAATCGGTTACTATTGAAAAAAATCTCGAGAGAGAGGATTACCCCCAGGGTAACTATTACTCAGACAAAGCCCGAAAATCAAATTAGAACCCGCGAGCTTCTTTGTTCTGTATTTTTGCAAGCCCAAATAAAGTGAAGGTTTCCTCCCATTAATGGCAGGGCTTTCATGAATTAATCTTCTTTCCAAAAAATTTATAGCACAAAATTTGAGTTTTAAGAATTTCTACTAGTATCCAATCTAGGCTTTTCTGGGGCCTAAACTACCTCTTGTAATATTAAAGAGGTGAGTATACTTTATATAATATACAGGGGTTAAGGGATCCGCTACAAAGACTAAGTCTTCAAAATGAACCCGGATTCTTCGCTCAAAGTGATTTTCTTGGGACTTTATAGTCAAAATCTCTTCTCTACACCCTTCCAGAAAAACTCAAATTTGAATTACTTCATATCACTTGCTTCCCTTAGGTCATACAATTCCAACAAAATCAAAACTCCGTTTTTGTTTTCAGGGGCTGTTTCAGTTTGTGGTATATACTTTATCAGGATAAAATCTCAGGGAGGGGTTTTCTAAGGAACAATGTTTGATTTTAGAGGATGCCAAGGACTAAGTCCTAAAGCGCGTGTCCTTTTTTTTGATCTTACTATATACTTCTATAAAAAAGCATAGCAGGGGTACTACTACCAAAGAAAAGGCAGGTGGGTTTTCCTTTATTTAAAATTCCAAACCCTCTTTATTAAAGGGTTTCCTATAGCTTTGTATTATCCTAAAACTAGAGTACCTATTTTTGTGCCTAATAAAAAGTGGGCGAAAGAAATCCCAGGATAAAGTATTCTAAGGGAATACTTTATCCTGTAAAATTTCTTTTTATAGTGTGTGGTGTGAAATGCTTTTTTTATCTACCCGAGTTCTATCCAAAACGTTTTACCGCCCTGTCCGTAATTAGAAGTCCCGTGAATGTATACAACAAAATAGCTTAAATCTTTATGCTATAATAAAATCTCAAGTTTGTCTCTTGAGGTATTTCAACATAGGGGTAGACCCTGCTAAGCATAGCAAATAAAGGAAACCCAGCAAGAAACCCTAATACATTTTTACGGAGCAACTCTTTATATTTGTCGTTATTGTGAAAAGCCCCTTAAAAAATAACTGGCAGAACTGCAGTATTATATGGGTGCGATCGAACCCCTGATACAAAAAACTATCTTCATGTTCATTTAACAAAACCTATTTCGAGGCCTTTTTTCGTAGCCTATAGCGCGATTTAATTAAGACCCCTTACAATCCTTAATTTCAAGAATTTTACTGCAGTTTTCCTATAGAAACATTCCAGAAACTTCTTACTTAATTATTACCTTATTACCAAAGGTTTGCTTTTTTTACTGTCCCACACTAAAAGAGAGCTTCCTATGCATATTCTTCCGTATTTTACTGGGAGGGGCTTAGGGAAGCCGAGGAAGACCCCTTATATATTCTGTGTCCTTACCATAAAAAAGGACTTTGGCTTAACTAATTAGGTTTTTCCTAGTTGTTATTTCCTCACTTTATTACTTGATTTTCGAAACTTACACGGTATTAAGGCAAAGGGTCCGCTTCCAAGAGATAAGATACTTGAAAAATCTTGAGTAACAAGAGAAAACCTCTCTATTTCCTTTTTCATTTTAAATATCTGTAACGGCTTTCTTAGGAGCTATACCCGTACTCACTAACCTGTAAAACCTCTCCTAGAAATTTCTTTGCGGTTCACTTCGTACTGGAAATCCTTAAACAAAAGGGCTGCTTATTTTATAAATTCTCTTATTCCAGGCCCCTCTATTCTATACAGCTTACTAATTTCTTTGACAATAGAATCAAAACCTCCCCTCTTAAAAGAATTTCCAACAAAAACCTATAAGCGAAACGAGCAAACGGAAGAAAAAAAGGACTCCCCTACTCAAAGATTTCCTTACTAGATCGGTAAATAAGGTACATAACATACATAAAAGTCCCCTCTTTATCCTGTATTACTTTTAGAATTGGTAACGAAAGAATTTAGAAGACTTCCTTTAAAACTCCCCCTTGGTTTTTAAGAGTTCTTCCTTATTACGAGGGGGCTTTTTTTACAGACTAGGAAACATCGCTAACCTTTTCCTTTTGGTAATTCCTCTGGTTCTCTGCAGCTATCAGAATAAAGAGGATAGAAAGCCTATATAGTAGGTAAATGCAAGTAGTTATACTAGATAGAACATACTTACGTTATAGGAACACCAGTTTCTATTTAATACCTACTATTTATACCCAGTCCTCCTTTCCTTAGATATAAACCGTTCTTGAAAGCCTTACTCTGTATCTTTAGAGTCTTAAGAGCTACACCCTTCCTTCATATGGGATATGCCCCTCTAGCAACCCGTAACTAGTGTATCTATTGTCTTCTTGTTCTTGTTAGGAAGTGATATTACCTATAAGTAGTCTTTATCTTCTATAGTACTTTATCTAAAGTTCCTCTAATTATTGCATTCTTTATTAGTTAGTATTAAAATAGAGAATAGAAGTAGTGTTCTCGTAAGACCTCTTATTGGATTTAGTAGTATAGAGGAAAACCTTATTGATAAATAAGTAACAGTAATTCCTAATAGAGTCTAAGACAATAACTCCTAAACAATCTAGAGCCAATACATATAGTAATACAGACAAACTTACTTTACAAGTTTCTTACTCTTAATAATCTTAATAAAGGAATAAGCTCTGGCCTTAATTCTATCACTTAAATAAAAGTAAAGAGTTTTTTTTAACCTTTGTACGTAAGTCTAATAGCATAAAGGAATTTATATTAAAAACTTTCTTGCGGGTACCTCCAAAAAGGAATACTAAATACTACATATAACTAAGTGACTGAAGCGCTCGAGCTCCTCCCAAGATACAAAAAAGGGCGGCTTCATATTATATCATACAGAAGTTGTTACAACCCTTAAATTTCTTGAGTCAACAAAGATTTAAAACTAAGGATAAAGACAACCCCGATCAAAAATGCCTTTACCAATAAAATGAGAACTCTTTTTTCAAGAAAGGAGTCCATAAGTGTTTTATTAGGACCCGATAAAGAAGAGGTGCAATTGATAGGATAAAGCCCGGTAGCCGGGACAAATTAACATGGGTGAATTAGGAATCTATAGACTTTGAGGCTCTTGTAATAAAAACAAAAAAGAGGATACGTTTTTAGAGTTCAGTATTGCCAAAAAGACAACAGGAAAGCGGAGCTAGAGTCTTTTTATTAAAAAAAAAATTGTAGGCATAAAAGCTCTTTCAGTATAGTAAGTATATGTTACCGGGATCCTTAAGCAGTTCCTTGTTTAGGGTTTACCCTTGTTTCCAAAAGCAGTTATTTGTATTACTTCCCTGGGATACTACCTACAGAAATTTATCTAGAATTTCCTTGCTTTTTTTATTTCAGTTTTATTCCCAAAGCAGAAAACTAAAGACTAAAAAAAAAAAAAGAATTTTTCTTTCTACTACTGATTTATCTTGTACTTAATAATAGAATCTCAGTGAGAATTCGGACGTAGGGCTCTAAGCGGCTAGGCCTTTATTATATATATATATGGAGGAAGCTCTATCCTTTTTAACAAATTCGATTCTTCTAAGCGACTTTTTTAGGAATCTTTTATGTGTCATGAATGGCAAACTTTTCGAGGGTTAGGGCTTCTCCTTATTCCGGGAATCCGCTTAAGAAAAGCCGAAGTAGATTTCTCGAGCGGGTGCCCTTTGCTAACTAACTTTATGAAAAACCGCGGATGCGGATCATGTTCTCCATGTCATACTAGCGAATATAAAAAGAAATTATCTAAAAAAAAATTTCAATATTCTGGAACATTCTACAGATTAATAGAATAAGTTTGTACTTTAGACCCCCCTTATTCTTTCGAGGACAAGAGCAAAGTACAGCTCTAAAGATATGAGTATAGACCCCCACAAACACCTAAAATCCGTATATAACATAAAAAACTAACGCTCCGCCTGCCTGACTAAAGCTAATACTAGTAAGAAATTTTTTAACTATGAAGGACTGCCCCCATCGCTTTTAAATACGAATACTCGGCAGTTTTTTAAGCAAATAAAGTCTTGTTGAATTCCTTTGTCCAGTATAGTGCGGGTTGCTTTTAATAGAATAGGAAGTGAAAGATGAAATATAGAGTTTCGCATGAGTTGAGTAGGATTCTAAAGCGGGAAGGCTAGGAAGCGAGCCCTTTGATTAGGGGCGTAATAGGGAAAGTTGATAATATATTACTTCTTCACGTAGAGCGAGTCCTTCACATATATCACAAAAGGCCGCCCGTGTCTAATACCAGGGCTTCTCTTGTACTACACTATAGTGTACTCCTTTTAAAATGCAATTTAAGAGTCTGTGTTCTAGACTATTGGTATCAAAAGCACCAGCAAAAAAGTGTTTTTTTTTTCTGAAGAATGTCATCTGGATAAAGTCTTATCGTATTACGCCAGCTAGGGAATCCCTTAGAATTAGACAAAGAAAAAGGGGTCCCTGTTTATGATATACATGACGTTAATACATATGATAGGGCGGAATATCTCTTGTTGAAATAAAAGTTCCGAGTTAATAGATTAAAGAGAGCCCCTCTAGTCTAGACTAACACCCTTTGTTATAATTATATTTTTTACTTGTCTGAAACTAATAAACGCCAAACTCTCGTAAATTGCATTTTAGAGCTTCCCTTCTCTAGATCCTAAAAAGCAAGGTATTACATAAAGATTAGAAAAAGTTTTTAGTATATGGTCGAGTATATAAAGTATAATAAAGGAAAACTAGAAACCCTTTTGAATATTGAATCAAGGGTTATTAAAGAATATCCGGAAATACCTTGTAAGTCTAGGGATTTATGCTATCATCTGAGAAAGAATAAGGGGGATAGTATAACAAAAGAGGGTTCAGTCTTGTCACATGAAGTTTTATAATGAAGTTACCCATATAGGGCTGAGTGAAGGTCTCGGGGTTACACCTGTATACATAACTTAGATAAAAGCCCAAACAAGCAAAAAAAGATTGGGCCTCAAGCTTTAGTTAGTATATTTTCAAAGATTTTGCAAGCAAAACTACGAGGATAAAGAAGACAATCAAAGTTTATATTCAGCTTAGTTCTAACAAAAGCATTCTAATTCGGTTATATCTACAAGGTTTATACCAGTCCCAGTCACACATCCATAAAACCACCTACCTACGGACTCTTTGTCGGCAAAAGCAAGACATCTTGGGAATTCACTATTTATATCCTTTTAGGATCGCATATATAATCCCGCGCAACAACTAAAGTGATTAAAAATCCCTGGTAAACCCAACTCTTTTAGGGTTATACTTCTTGCTGACCTATCAAAAAAATATCTTTAGCGCAAATGCTTCTATTGTCCCTAGAACCTGACCACTGCTTTCAAAAGCCATTTTAATGCACGACAACGGCCCTTTTTACTTTACTTAATAGCGTCTTTTTCGGACCTAATTTATTTTTAACTATAACTTATATTCCTTTGTCTCTATAAAAAGGGTTTTAGACAGAGAAAAAGACATTTACCTTAGGGACTTGCTTTACTCAATAATCTCAGTGTCCACGAAAGCCCCGGGTTTTGGGTTTACAGATAACAAGGTTTAATAAAAAGTCTTGCCCTGTACATTAGTTATGGTTATCTAGCCTCCAAGCTCTAGCATTCAACTGCCTGTTCCTGACTAGACCTCCCCCAGTTTCCTACTAAAATAGAGCTGGGTAAAATCAACCCTTTATTTAGGGTTCCTGCCTAATGAAAGCTCCGAGTCTGTTTAACATTTCCATATGAACTTGAACTGCAACAAATAGTAAAGTGAAGCGATTCGCTTTGTAGATACTGACTGAGTCTCTAACTCTAAGTAAATCAAAAGGATTTTTCCTGCTTATAGGGTTTCCTTGGTTAGGCGTTTTTCAAGTAAGCTGATAGGAATCCTTTGTTAATCCCCATCCAGTACTTTTTGTCAGGGATACAGACTTATTAAAAAAAGATTTTTTCTATCACATAACACGTATTTTCAAAGCCTTTAGTATGGTTTTAAGCCCCTCCCAGTCCAGGTTCTTGATCTTTCGTTGTTTTTGTAAAAAGATTGAGTCTAAAGAAACACAAGGAATATCATTTTCTAACCTTTCCTTTCTTTTGAATTTTAAGGGGAGTCCCTCATAGGAATAACTTAGAGCAGTATAAGGACAGATTTTTAAAAGGTATCCTGGTTAATTGTCAATAATGAACTTTAAATTAATGGCAAATTTATTTAGTAAAAACTAGGTATATAGGATTTCAATATTCCTACAATAAAGAATGTTAGTAAAACAAAAAAAGCGAGGAATAGTAAGAGATCCGTGTGCAATGTTACAAAGGGGACGCAGTGAATCAGAAAAAGAGAATAAACTCTAGAAACGCTAAAAAAAGCTGTTAAACTCATAAAAGTCAAAAACCCTTGAGGTATTTTTTTGTATCTCAACCGTGAATCAAGGAAAGCCTGCCCCATTTTTTGTACCATGAGTCCTCTGCTTATATGTATAAATTGAAAGGGTTTTTTTTATTAAAACTCAAAGAAAAGAAGTCTAATTTTAAATTATGTGAGTTACTCAACGGGGCTCCCGTTCCCTTAAATGAATCCTGTACTTTTTATAAAGGTTAAGGCTTTACTTTATTAACGGGCCCCTTTTGATACAACAATGGAGTAAGCAATGCTGGTAAAGGAATTCTCCAATTACTTGAGGGCAGCTCAATCGAAAGCGCTTAATAAAATGAAGCAAGAAAGACTGATAAGTTTACATTGTGGACCCCCCTCTATTGATGATGTAGCTGTTGATATAACTTTTTTAGACCTCACTAAAATAAATATACGGAGGGCTGCCCAGAGTTTGGAGAGTTTTAGGCATTAGTATAGATTTGTAGAAGGGTAAGCAAAGCTTGATAATGTACGTACAATCATCCACCCTGCGTTCTCTGAAAAGAACAATTTAGGATACCTTAATTGAACTGATAGGAAATCATGAGAACTCAACGTTCTCAATAAAAAGGACTGTCTTAGTATGTAGTATTACAGAAACCAAAAGAGAACCCGAGTCGGGTTCTGAGCTCCTTGTAGAAACACAAGCGTATGGCTTTCTATTAACTAACAGTCTATACTTAGTAATTCAAACAAGGCTCTAAATTTGATACGGAGGAATTTATAACATCCATATTCTAACAACTTAGTTAATCAAATAATTAAGTAATTATAGGACCTTTCTTTTTACTCTAGCGCTAGCATTCTCTTATTCTTATTTATTAGGATCCTTGCGTCCTTGTAAATCATATCTCATTTGTCTTCTAATTCAGAAGCTTCTTTATCGCAAATTCTTTAGTTCAGCTATTGTTTCCTTTACAAAAAAGGGAGCACATATGTATAATTTTGAGATACTTTTGTACACTTCTTTTTGTATGATTCCTTAATTATATAAATATAACAGTCCTTGTAGATCTGCGCTGTAAATAGGCAATGAATAAACTAACTGGCTCCTAATTCTTTTGAAGTACCTTGGATTATTGTTCTAAGTTTGGACTATATAAAAATCTTCCAGTCTTGAGTTAGACATACCCCACGGGTTTTCTACAAATTTTTTACTGCTAAAAAAGAGCTTTTCTTTTCTAATGTCTTTATGAATTAATTCTTAGTGTATTAGACTCGCAAATGTTAGAGATTGTCTGTATCTGCTTTTGTTACTGGAGAGCAATCAAATAAGAATAAACAATTCAACGCGCTGCCTTTTTGCGTGTTTTACTAGAAGAAGCCCGCTTCGTGCAGGTAAACCGGGGCTTATAGTTTAATTGGTTAAAACGTACCGCTCCTACCGGTTCTGTTGTAGGTTCAAGTCCTACAGAGCCTACTATAATAAACTAAGCAAAGTACGATGTCTTACGAGACACAATAGCATATAACCCGACCTAAGAAATGGGGAGAGTCGTAACTTTAGTGGCTGACTGTATGGTTCAGTAAGGGGCCCTGTTTATTTTCGAAAGAAGCAAGTTTTATACATGCCAAGATAGGTATTTCACTTGTGTACTTGTAAACCTGGAGATGTCAAAGTTATTAGAAAAGGGACTCTAGAAGTGAAAAGATTTAATAGACTTGGCATTACAGAATTACCTTTTGCGTTAAGCGCGTCCCCTTTTTTATTTCACTCCTAAGAATATAAGGAAAGTCTTTGCAAGCGAAATTCTGCGAATAGAAGTTAGTTATTTTCCTTTTTACAGACAAGTCCTTAGGGAGTGCTGAGGTCTCTTGCTTGGATGGGGCTCCATTTCACGAATGCTTGGTAATGAATAATTCTAGCTCAAAGTTCCTGTATCTGCTTTTGCCAAGCAGTTATTCTCAAAGTTTATACTAAGTTACTAAGTAAAGATAAAATAAAAACCTTTCCTAAATTTGTAAGCTATAGGAGAGCAAATCCGTAGACTATTTAGTTCTATATCTGACGCCGGATATACCAAGCACCCCGTTTAAAAGGAGCCATATACAGACAGAGTGTCCCTAGTCTCGGGCACTTATACTTCTGAAACTGTTGAATTAAGAAAATTTTGATTGAAAGCGAAAGCGCAGGAGTTTGGAAACGTGTTAGTGTGGGTTTTTTTACCCTTTAAAGAAAGAAAACCCTTCTAGAAAATTTTGGGAAATGGCTTAGTTTCAATACCTTTTATGGGTCCTAGGATTTTGGCAAGAGGATTCTATCCACTATACAGCTATCACGAAGCACATATAAAGAATTCTAGATTTAATACAGGGAATTTTCCACGTTAGAGGTACCCAACCAAAAAGTCGGATTTTTAGTTTTTTATCTGTTTAGTTGCAGGAACTCCCTTTAATGTAATCCCACAAAGCAGAGGCTCCGTATAATTAATTGTCAAAAATCCCTCAAGCCAAACAACTAATCCAGGAGGAACTAAACTCTTTCTTGCCTAATCAGAGCAAATTAAACAGGGTCCATAAAAATGAGAGATAGGAAATCGAATGTAGAACCTCGATTGGAAGCTTTTGGAATTAAGAAAGAAATCTTGGTCTTTTTTATTTAAATAAGTGTTAAACCCAGGGAATAAAGAAGAAACCTTTTTAGTAATAAAACGCATACCTCTTCCATGGGTCGCTGCCGTCCTTCCTCAAGAGCTCAGTTGGTAGAGCGCTTGGCTGTTAACCGAATAGGCGTGGGTTCAAGTGCTGTTATCATTATATACACATCCAAGATCTAAGGCATTTAGTCAATTATAACAAATAAAGAGGGATGGGTGGATTCCTTAGTTTGAGTTGGGTTGCGGGAGCCCTCATATTATGTAACTTGTTCGTAGAACTTTGTATAAACTTCTTTGTGCTAGGTTTCTTAACCCTAGTGTTTTGAATAGTATAGGCATTCTCTCTTGTAGTGATAGGACTTGAATTCTCTATTTTGTCCTCTGTTACTTTATTCTGGTAGAGTTATCATGAAGAGTAAGGCTTTTTAAGATTGGTAAGGTAGGGGCTTGCATCACAACAAGGCTACCAAAAGACTAGGAAGATAGCTATCATCACGAATAAGATACAGACTCCGAGTCCAAGTAGTATAGCTCTAAATAAAAAGGCATTGGTGTTATGCCATAAGAGTAAGAGTATTACATAAAAAAAGAGTTATAGCCGTTCTTAAGGTACAGTGGAGGGTACAGGTACAGCTCTTAAATAGGTATTGGGTATAAGAAACAAGTTATGCATTTGAGTATGAAAGGTCTTAAGAGTATAGAAAATAGGACTAGAGAAAACAGGTATTACAAGTAAAGAAGCTTTCGGTGTCACAGTGTAAGATTGACTAGATCTTCGGTACTCTTCATTTGTCATTTGGGAGAACCCACCTAGAATTCCCTAAAGCTTATTCCTCTATATAGTAAGTAGTAAGAATTATTAAGACAAAAGGCTGGAGAATCCAGCTTACCTCGATCCATTCATCAACTCAAGAAAATAGATAAAAGAACTTTCATTCTCCCGCATATCCGACTTCAGAGCAATCCCACCTGCTTTGGAAACAGAAGAAGACTCGCATCAAACCTTCTCCTCAATCTCCTGCACAACTGACTAGAGCAAATAGGAAACAAAAGTGACTTTAGTATTAGGAAGATCTATCTGAACATAATGATGGCAACCGAGGTCACGGGGTTGTAGAGATCTAGGAAACCGCCAGGTTGAATAGATAGAGCTCATAAGGGTAAGGGAACCGCTAAGGCAATGCTTTAGTATTGTATAGAATGCTAGAAAATCCGATGACTTGTGCTCTAACCAGAAATGCCTTTAGAAAGTGGGCGGGCAGGGGAGTCTATCTAAGCGATTTCATCAGGTTTCGGATCTAGGAATTCTTACAAACCGAAAACTGACTCCGAGAAGGTAAACGTAAGTTTATTTATTCATTTTGCTAATACTAAAGCATTACCTACTTTTTCGAAAACCGGAAGCACTTCATACAAGGTAAACGTAAGTTGATTGATTTTGCATGTATATGCGTCCTACTTTTTCGAAAACTTGGAAGTCGGCTCTACAATAGAAAATAGGTTTGT
>JAYMTK010000015.1:0-110851 GCA_036897405.1 Pelargonium myrrhifolium | reverse complement strand
CATTCCATAACTATTCTAATACAATTACTAAAACACTCTATCAACAATCTCTATTACTATTATTCTCTATATGGATAACTTTCTAATAACTAAGTAAGAAATTACTTTCTTTACTTCTCTATTTCTTATATAGTTCGTATATTTCCTTAAGATTACAAGACTTCCAATCCCCTAGAATACCCTACTCCACCCTAGCTCCATAAGACTCTTATCTTCCTTTTAATAAGGTAAGGACTCTAACAACTCTAATAAAGTACTGTATTAATGAAGAAGTCATAAGAATAAGTCAATAGAGTAAGAAAACAAAGAATAAGAAATATAGGAAGCTGTTGGTTATAACATAAGTAGGTGTATTCAGAATACTACTAGCATTAACCTTATTCGCTACGCTTCGGTTAGTAAGAGTCACTGTCCCACTACTCTCGAAGGCTCTTCCTATGCCAGTAACTGCAGAGTACAAGAGGAATATACTATAACAAAACTGTAAGACTATCTATCTAACTAATACTATAAAAGACTAGATTATAAAACTAACAAATAATATAACTCCCATAAGACAAGGACTCCTAAGTTAATTAAAGACAGTAGGGAAAAGCTTACCAAAAACCAAAGGGGTTGCTTTCTTCATGTTCTGTTAGCAGGAGGACCCAGAGATAAGATAATAAAATGGAGTAAATAAAAGAGGGTTTATCTATCCGTATTGCTTCCCTATTCCAGCCTATTTAGTAGTTTCAGAATAGAAAGGGAAATAAGAGCAAGCTCGCCTTTCCTTTTAAAATTCATACTTGTCTGGATTTGTTGGGAAACATACAAACTCAAGAATACCTAGCTCTAGCAACCTTAACTTCTTTTACTTTTTACAAGAAAAATCTTGCCTCAGTTCTTTATACTCCGAAATCTCCCTTAATATCTGGAATTCTGTTGTATAGAGAATAATGAGATTAGAAATTTCTTCCTTAGAGGAGGCGTACCTTACACCAGATATTTCTTACTATTCCTACGGTAGCTGAGTAAATTAATGAGTATCCTATAAAAAGCCTTAGTTTATAACTATCTTTTTAGATTAAAAAAAGGTATTCCACTAAAAATTGAAATAGATTCCTATACCTTCTCGCTTATTTAAAAGAGGCTCCTTGTATTCCTAGTTCTATTTTACACTCTTAAAGCATAAAAAAGAGACAAGGGTCTCAAAGGGTTTCTCTACATCAGCCTTGCCAATAAATAAAGTTACATAGTTTCAAACTATGACACTAAACTCTTTAGTTATATACTAGTATATAGTAGCGCTTACCTTAGTCATAGAAAAGTTATTTTAAGCAAGTAGCTATGCCAGCCCTATGGGGTATAACTACACTAAGTTCAAGTGAGTAGAAAGACTGTCTGTAAAATCCCTTGTGCATACTCGCAAACCCTATTTGAAGAGTACTTTCTTAAGACTGGAACCGGATTCGGACCTATGACATTAAACTTTGAATGGCTCTGCTTCAATCTTCCATCCTCTTTTTTTACGTAAAATATATTAGCTGGGAGCCTTATGAAGGCGAGATCCCTCGAGCTTAAATATTGAGTAAAGTTCTTATGTAATTAATATAACTTAGATATTATTACGAACCTTAACCAATTAGGGTCAACTATACTAAAAAGGGAATCTAATTTAAAAGATTTAATAAGCGGGCGGATATATAAATACCCATTCTGAGGCCATTCTTGTGCATTATAACGGGAGTTATTATATCACATACCCAAGTTTTACTGCACTTTTCTTCTAAGTAGAGTTCGATTTAGGACCTATTTAATTACTAATATTTCTTCCCTCTTAACAAGCAAAAGGAATATTATAAACCTATAATATAGCTAAATGTACACCTCCTAGTAAGCATTTAGAGAGTTCTATATATAAGTTACGGGGTTTCAATTTATAACATATTAGGGCCTGATACTTATTCTAGCAAGAAAAAGAGTGGTGTTAAAACCGGCTTAATCTTTTATTCTCCTAATCCCGGTTTCATAAAATAAGTTAATAGACTCTTTCTTTAAAAGGTGTCGAGTGTTACCAGACTAAAGTCCTTATTTAGAAAATTTTTCGGTAAGTAGTTCTATAAAGACTTAAGCATTGTTTAGGATACTATGTATATTGTGTCAGTTGAGTAAAAACGGTCACTTTTCCAGTTTCTACATATCGCGGTTCTTTTTATAGTATTTGTATGAATTTTGAACTTTAGCCCCTTTGAGAGCACTATAAGAAAGATACTGTTAAAAACAATCTATCATAAAAGGTATTAAACCTGCTTATAAGGGACTTCCCCCTACCTTTTCTTTTTACCAATTTTTGTAAGAGCATCCTCGGTGCAGGTAATAAAAACTTTAGACTTTATATGGGTTTTAAAACAGAAACCGTGCTATAAGCTTGAAAGAGTGCTCCGCTTACAATAAAGTGTTAATTAAGGGACTCTTAGTATAGTCTCTATTATATATATTTAAGTATTGGCGCTTTTTGATGATATGATGTATGGAATCCTTTAGCATTTCAAACTAATGACAGACTTTATTCTATTGCAAGGAAGACTTTTTAAGAAGCATATAAAATTGAGTTTAATAAAGAACCACTGAGTTATAAAACACTTCCTTAGGAGTCCTTTTACTCGTTTTATCATTGGAAAACTAATCATATGGACTGAAAGAAGGGCTTACATTGTATATTAATGTGTCTGCTTTTATTTTAGAATTCTAGAACTTCCCTATATCTCAGCAGTATAGAAGAGCAAAGTGTAACAAGGGTTTTCACACATTAACTATAATTAACTAAACTGAAATCTAAGAGAATTCAATTAGAGCCAGGGATGTCAGTTCAATTGTATAAAAACGCCAGTTATCAGGTATCGACTATATTAAATTTTAGCACTTTACCCGGTTTGGTTTCTACAGCACGATATGTTACAGTAGATAAAAGCAATCCATTGAGAACAACTCGACTTCGAACAAAACCTCTCAAAACGATTACCTTAACTAGGAGTTTCTACAGCTTCCTTAATTCTTTCTAAGACTTAAATCCTATTAAGTATCTGCGCTAGCCTTGTAGAATGAGGGGAGTTCTCTCCGAATTTACTTACTAAAGCACAGCAAATTTTATAGGTACAATCAAGCCCCTCTGCTGGGAAACCTGGGATAAATGAACCAGTCAATTTCCTGAGTTGGTTAGCAATAGTCGATAAATTAGAATCTACCGTTGATAAAGAAAAGGAAGAGATAAGAGCCGGGAATTCTTAGATCTTATACTAAACTTTGTCTTGCAAAGCAATTAGATTTTTTTGTGCCTTTTGCCTATATTTCACACTGCCTCAGAGTAATTCTGATTTGATTGCATTGGATTCCAATAAATAAGTGGATCGCGTTCTGTACGACTCGAACCTACGACATCGGGTTCTGGAGACCCGCATTCTACCTAGCTGAACTAAGAACGCTTTAACAGAAGAGACTTTTATGCTTATATAGGTTCTATTTTGTATTCTTGTTGCTTTGCAAAACTCTATATACATATAAATGTAAGACTCCGGATTAGACTATGTCATAGGTTTCTAACTAAAAGAAGTAGGGAATGCCCAACTGTTATAAGCCTTAATATAATGGAATCCTATAACCAGGTTAAGAAATATCTTTCTTTTCCTGAATACAACAGGGTAGACTAAGCCTGGCTCTTTAGTAGGAATATTAAGGGACCCTTAGCCAAAATCAGTATAGGTAGTATTTTCTTTACAACAGGACATCTACCGTATTTCAGTATTTTTAATAGTATCTATTTCAAGGAGGGTAGCTAATTCATCCACTTCTCGGGATCCCTCTTTTTATTGAATTTAAGAGTAATTTGTTAAGGCTATGCTTTTTTTATTAGAGATCCATGTACTTTTTAGTTGGGTACAAAAATTCCTACTTTGACCTCTGTATCTACTATTTTAGAAAGGGCTTTAGAATAAGAAAGAATTCCATCGAATAACGGGCCTAAATTTCTCTTTAAGTTTATTACAACAAATGGAGAAGTACAAGCCATGGATTATATACGAGAAGCGGAAAGTCTTTGCTTGGTTAATCTTAGAAAGTAGAAAGAAAGATTTGATAGTCTAGAGAGCCCTATCTCTGTAAGTTTCCCAAAATTGAACTAAAAACTAGATAGGAGTGCTTTTTAAACCCTATAGTGGAGTCTGCCCGGAATATATAATAAATAGGATAGGGACGCCTTAACTATCCTTCCTTTAACAACCACTCTAAAGAGCTTCCTTTAAATGTATAATTTAAGTTTTACTAAGCATAATGAAGAACTTGGTGAAACCCTAGCCTAATTTTTATTTCTAAAAAAGTTTTTTTTGTTTATTTCAATCTCTTGGAAGCTTAACATAAACTAAACCTTAATATTATGGGATTCCCTAAGGCTTTAACATTGAGGTCTACCAAGATTTGTGAATTCAGATAAGATGGGATTTCGTTTTTAGTAAAACAAAATATCTATACCTTTTTCTTGAAGCATACCTAAAAAAGCAGCGTGATACACAAAAAGAGGCCGGGGGAAAGTCATGTTATGTGCCTATATATATATTATTTAAGAGGGACTGCTTTCTGTGAAAAGGACTCGGTAGTCGTGTAGGTTATGCTTATAGGAATGATAAAAACTCTCGGCAGCTTCGCGCTTTGTGAAACAGTTTTCAACTTTATTGGATATTCGAGTTTTCGTATTTCAAGTTGGGAATTACTCAATCTACGGTACTGGCTATAGTACTTTCAAATCAAACTAGTTAAGAATCTTCTCAAGTAAAAGTCCTGTACTTCTGTCAAATTATTACTAAGTCCCGCACCTATAGCTCATAAACTGCTCTTAAAAATCCTATTTAATAAGGAGTTGGCTCTTTTTTTTTTGTTACAGACTCCTCGAATATACTACTTGTTTAAGCAGTCTTTTTGCTAGTCAGATTCTCTTCTTTATACCGATGACTCGACTTTTAAAGAAAGGAATTGTTCTAAGCTGATAGAAGGCAAAGGAGTTAATTGTTCTAATGACGGTACAGCCTGGTTCAGTTGTTAATGGTTTCCCAATCCACTTGCTTAGAACCCTAAAACCCAACCTAACTAGAAATCCTCTGAGTTCTCACTTAGTAAGATAAGAAGGAAACATGCTGACTGAACTTGACATTGCCGGTAAAGGATTTAGGAGAACATCTTCTATACTCATTTCCTTTTGTTCTAACCACTTTACCTTGGACAGTGCATTTGTGTACTAACTCTTTGAAGATAGATACATAATCTAAGATTATGCCTTTATTTGCTTTGGCTTTTGTCTTGAGGGTGAATGCTATCCAATTCTTTGAAAGCGAGCATAACCAGTAACTGACTACATTCTATTTTGAGAGGAGATTCCTATTCTTGATTGACTGTATGTAAAGGATAGGCTTCAATTCATTCTTGCTAATGGAAACCAAGTGCAGCTTGTATTCTTCTGTGTAAGCCGGCAAATGCGAGCTTGCTTGACAATGTAAAGCTAGGAAGAGCTCCTTGATGCTAGAGTAGTTAAAAGGCATGCTAAGAGGATGGGACCTGCAAGTATATAAAGTCAAGATAGATAAGATATTTTATGCATACTTTATAACTAAACTCATTGTTTGCTTTAACACCCTTTTATTTAACCCATACATGCTAGGGTATAGGCTACTCAGATATAGAATCCTACTAATGGGTCTAGCATAAGAAGGGGTACCAAAATAAGTAATAGATACACTAATAGACTGCTGTATGAATACAATTACTATAACTAGTTCTAAGGTCTATGGTATAGAATACAAGACTAGGTTAAGCCCCATTAGGCTGCTACAGTAAGGACTGGAAAGATCCTAAAGACACATAATACTGTAACTACAAAGGGTCATAAGAAGCTATTATCAAGAGTGAGATACAACCGAATAAGAGTAACGCTTTTAAGAAGATAAGTCTTATATTGTTCTCTTGCTTGTAAGACAGTGTAGCTCTATCCTTGTCTTGAGGAGAAGTACTTTATGATAGAGACATTAGATTAAGATGGTTCAAAGGCTTTACAGATACGAACACTCGATTTCTACCTCAAGAAGAGTTGTCATTCTCTTTAGCAACACTAGAATCTAAGGAAAGATTTATCTTGTTAAGCCCTTCTCTATAAAAAAAAGTAAGTCATTCAAGAACATACTCCAAGTTCAAGATAAATTCTAATAGATTCTCTTCTTCTTTGAAAGCTCACCTAAGATGCTACATGAACAAGTTCACCTCAAATAGAATGTCCTATCTATTAAAACCCTAAATCCTATTCTTCCTAGAACCAAATGAGTCTAAACTAGAAATCCTATCTTCTCTGTACTTTCTTAGGAACCTAACAATTCTAACTCCTTTTGTACTTGTCCGATCTATAAGCAGGCAAATAAAGTCTAGAATTTCTAGCTCTATCTTACCGATTGTACTAAATTCCTTAGAACCACTAAAATCCTCTCTTTGCTTGTAAGCCAGAGCAAGTCAAAGCTGTTGAATGGTAGTCGCTATCGATGGAACCAAGGGAACGGACTCTGGAAAGGACGGAGCCGATAGAAGGTCAAAAGAAGGTGAATCTGCTGTCCAATACATTGCTTGTAAGTAGGCCTTTGCAAGAGAGCTATCAACTGCTTAGGAGGAGAACTGAAGACAGAGAATCCTTACTTTGTTTGAGTCCTTCCATTTGCTAAAGAAGGTGTATTAGTTATTCTTCAATTAGGAATAACTACTAATTCTACTGTCAGTCTATATAGTAATTAATTCATCCTAATGCAAAGAAGGTAAATGTCGACGGCCCATCAATAGCAGAGTCCTTAACTACTGTAACAGGAATGCGAAGGAGAGTTGAAGAAAGGGAAATCGATGGATAGAAAGCTAACAGGCTATGAAGGAACAACTGTGTCCAAGAGGTGAGTCGAAGGTCAATGCTTTCTAGGCAAGTGCTGCTAAAAAGGAATGATAGCTGTTGGAGAAGTAGGAATATATACTAAGAAAACCTCTGGAAACATAGTAATCATTCTAGTTGAAAGGAGGGAATTGAAGTGTGGCTGGCTATGTACGCTTCTTAGCAGTCGAAGGATGGGATGGAAGTTGATGCTAATGTTCCTTGTTAGCCGGTAAAGGAATTGAATGCTAGCTAGGATGGACACTTCAATTAGAGACTTGCTAATCCATCTACTGTACTGTCGAATGTGCTGCTAATGAAGAGACTGTGCCTGCCAAGGAATAAATGCTATCAAGTGTACTGTTACTGTCTCCCATCATCCATGTTAGCAAGTACCTAGCTTCCAACTGTAGAACTGGTGGATAGGATATTAGAGTTCGGCTTAGGACCGAACTACAAAAACCCTCTCTTTTGACAGCCTAATAATCCCTAAACCCTTGACCTTGAAAGCACTCCCAAATCTAAGGAACCGAACTATCAATCCACTCACTTTTGCTCTAAAATCCTTTGCCTTCAATACCTTTAGCTAGTTGGAGCTCTTATATAGTTGTTGCTAGAAACATCTTTAGCCCCACTGTTCGATTCATGCTAACATCAGAACTAGAATAGAAGCAAGGAATGATCTTAGGTACTTACGGAGAAGGAAGGGAACTCAGGTGTTTCAGTAGGAAGGTAATGAGTCAGAAGTTAAAGAACGAAGCTGACATCTGATAGAAACGAACTAAAGCAAGGACGTGAAGATCATAACGAAGATAAGGGTACTTAATAACCGGAATCCAAATAAGGAGTTGAATTAGAACTTAAGAACCTGAATGAAAGAAACCTTCAACTCTTAGTATAAGGATCCAGAATTTAAATAAAGCAAGGAAATTCACTAAAGTCTATACGAAGAGGAAATGGGAGTGAAGGTACAAGAACTTAGAATCATAATCTGGATAAAAGCTAACAAGTACTAAGCTAGCGAAACATGGGAAGATCAGAATGAAGGAAAGCTGTTGAATGAACGTGGTAACTAAACATGGAAATGTGTTTCAGTGTGCAAGGAAAAGAAATAAAAGGAAAATGGAACTCAAACTAACTAAAGTCCTTAACCTCTATCCAGTACCTCTAAACATCTATATTTACTGATCTTCTATTCTGAACTCTGTAAAGGAAAAGAAACCTTCTACTCTAACTATCCTAACTAGACTCCTTGACTTCTACTACTGCCGAACTAAATTAGTAATTGGAATGATCCTATCTAATTAGCCGGTACTGATAATGGAATTGAAGGTACAGAATCTCTAAACTCTTTCTTTGCTAGGAACTTGTTAGCTGGTAACCTGTTCTAATGATGGTATCGATAGTGAAAGCTTTAACACTTGCTAACCTAACTAAGGATAAGAACAAGACTATTATTATCTAATACAATTATAGAAACTAAGACTAACTAATTAAGACTGGGAATCCCCATAACAAGAAGAGTGCTGCGATACAAATTATCCTCATAAAGCTCTACGCCGGAACTTAGTTAATTCAATCTTGTGAACTCTAAAACAAATACCCTACAGCACTTCCAAGAGCTACCATTCTTTAACTCCTTTAGCTTATCCCAATAGAACTAAATACTAAACAAGGTCTTTTATGTCTTAGACGGCGTACACTGCCACAGCTTTCCATTAGAATCTAAAACACCTTGCCTGCTGTTAATAGATATATACAAGCTTCCAAGCAGAGGATTTAAAGAATAGTTTGGTTTGAGTATGAAACTGGGTATTACAAAAGCAAGTGAGAAGTTGGTGGTTATAACGTAAGTATGTATATTCATCATACTATCAAACATTAACCTTCCTCCGGGACCCTCCGGTAACAAGGACTATTACAATACTATAATTCTCTAAGGCACCCTTCGATAAGAACAAAGAGTAAGAGGAATGTCCCTGAACTTAGTAAGACTATACATATAATTACTAGAACAAGTAATACAATTTCATTATCTCTATTACATACCTAAATACCTAATAAGACTAATACAATACTAGCTTACAGTAACTATGGGGAACCATAAGCTACAGAGTACAGGTTGTAAGTTAAGTATAGCTCATTAAGAGTAAATCTCATAAGAAAGGTATAGCTCTGAGAAGGTTACTTTCTTCATATTCTGCTTCTTAGGACTTAAGGAATTAAATCCTGGGTTATTTGAGGGCAGTAAGTTTCCCTTAGACTTTTTTTCTATTAATCCGAGTATAGGAGTTCTATAGTAAGGGACACCACTCTTGTACTCTGGAGTTACTTACCTTAGCTAAAGAAATTCCCTAAGACTTTCCAGGAAATCCTGCAACAAAATACTATAGATTATGAATACTGATTAAATAGAAAATTCCTAATCTTTATATCAATTCTGTACTTTAAGTTTAAGATGCCTTTTTAAGGTTTTTTTGTACATTTAACCCATAAACAGCTG
The DNA here is from genome assembly GCA_036897405.1 of Pelargonium myrrhifolium. Lineage (NCBI taxonomy): Eukaryota > Viridiplantae > Streptophyta > Magnoliopsida > Geraniales > Geraniaceae > Pelargonium > Pelargonium myrrhifolium. Next base: position 101,426 of record JAYMTK010000015.1, on the reverse strand, counting down.
TTACTTTATATACCACGAACCCTTACTTTCTAACCAAAAGGGCTGGCTTATTAGGCTCCACAGGGTTTCCATTAGCTGCAACAGCTTGACAACAACTCCAAAACCCAGAATACAAAACAAATAAGAACTCAAGAAATCCTTGACTTCTTCTAAAACTACTAAACAGGAACTCATTTTAGCTTTTCTAATCCTCCATTTGCACTAACTAGCCTTTCCTAATCTGTCTTTGGAATTACCTTCTTTTAATTTGAAAATGGAATTCCTCCTACACTTACCAGACATAAATTAGGATCAGATGCCTTATAAATATATAAATATAAAGAAACTAGGGTACTTTATAAAAGCCACAAAACAAGACTCCCTTTTTTAAAGACACCCCTTAAGCCAAACTTGTTATTACCCAAGAATTCCTCGATCCAAAAAGCCCTTACAACGAATCCAAACAAACAGGACTCCTTCAGTTGTCTAAATCTAATCCCCTAGCTAAGCTAACTTCTTAATAACCAAAAAGACCAGCGTGAAGCGCCTTCCTATTCGTTGTAAATCCCGGTAAAAGCCAAAGGACTATATATAATTTTAACCTGTTTTGCCTCGGATACCCATAAACCACCCCAAAAGTTTTCCATATCTAATCTAAATAATATACCTACCCGGAGTTCTTCATAGCTGCTATTGTAACTGTACTCTTTGACCCTGTGCTTATCGTTAACGAGTAAAAGAACCTTGTACTCTAGAGAGAGCATCCCTATACCCAACTGGAGCAGAGCGGAGGGCGGGAATTGTAAGGAGTAGCTTAAAGTTTAGTCAACCTTACACTAGGACCCAAAAGAAAGGTTCTAAAAAACAAATGACTTCAGCTAAAACTCTTTCCCAATTCCCGAATTTGCTTAACTCTCTAGAACCAGAACCTAAAAGAAAAAGGACATAAAATTACCCAGATTTACCAAGCTCTTGAACACTTCAATAAAGCAAATAGACTCCTTGTTGACCCCTTCCTTACTTAATTAATTAAAGAAACCCCTAAGCTTTTAGCTAAGGATTTAGACTATGCTTTAGAATTACTTATCTTTCTATTTGTTTGTACTAAGGGATCCTAAAAGCTGAAGAAGAAGAGCTACAATTAATTCCTTTTAGAATTAGAGAGCTCAGGGAAGTTCTTAATACCTAAGAACAGGATCTAATTAAAGGACTAGCTAGAAAGCTGCCTATTTATAATGAGCTTTCCCTGGAGAGAATTCCTTCACTTGCTTGGCTAGCTAGAGGTAATCTACAGGAAAGATTTTTTCTAACTATCTAAACTATTCTGCGCTAGACTTCTCTTTGGCTTACTGTAGCTATACTTCCTTATCTTATAACTAGAGGAGTTAATTAGTAATAGAGGGAGACAGGAGCTTCTTTAATTTATATAAGTCATTTTATAAGTACTTAGTTAGTCTTTGGTATTTGTATTACTTAAAATAAGGGCTTAAGTTATTATATCTAGTATATCTAGAATTTTATTTAGCAAGAGTTTTGGGCCCCTTTATAATCCTCTATCTTCTATATTTGCTGAGATCCTAAAAGCAATTCCCCTTTATAAGGAAAAAAGCAACCTTTGCGACAGCCTTACAACTCCAAAAATAAGACTGTGAATGAAATGGGCTAATGAGCTTACTTACTTCCAGCGTTTATATTAGTTACGAGATACAAGAAAGATTTAAGGAGAATTCCTCTCGGTTTCTGTAGTTTATCGCTAGTGAGGGTGAGTACCTTAAAAGAATCCTGAATAAATCTAGCTTACCTCCTAAAAAGGATTTTTTAGTCGGTTAACGCTTTAAGAATATTTTGAGTATACCCGACTTACATTATGACTGCCAACCCCAAAAAGCTGCTATCCCTTAATTGTTGTGGGTCTTCTTCCAGCCATCTAGCTACCTTGTTAAGCCTCGAAACTCTTACTATACTATATTGTTTAGGAATTCCTTATCTTTGAGATTTACCTTGCTTTAGAATTACTTCTATTTACTAAAACAAACAAATAATGAGGGAAATAAGCAGCCCTGGAAGTATTAAAGCAGAAACAAAGGCATCCTTATTGATTGTGATTGTTAAACCCCTTCCCTTGTTCAGAAGTCGGAATACCATAATACCAGGATCTATAAAAAAGACCTTACTAACTTGGAAACTTTATATCTAACGGGCCCTTATACGGTTTAGATTCACTTATTTCAGATACAGGAAAACACTAACTAACGAAAGAAGTTAACTAAGGATAAGGAGAATCCCTCTAGTTTTATGGCTCTTATCATTAGGGATTAGTCTTTGCTGCTAGACGTCTCTTTTTTTGAGCTATACCAGCCTTCTTGATAGCTACTGTAGTGATAGAGATTCCTGCTTTTCTTTGTAATTGTTATTATTAGTTACTGGATACTAATAAAATAATTAGATGCGTTGTTAAGGTAAGAAGTTTGCCTATTTTACTAATCTATAGTACTCTTACTAGTTAAGTAATCAAGACCGGCTCTCATGGATGGGGATTTCCGAGTATTTACTTCCTTTACCGTCACATTAGTTTGTAGTACCTCAAAGCAAGCAATAGCAATTCTCCTTAACAAGGGATTTACGTCCTTGTAATTTAGAAGGCTCCCAAGAAAGAAACCACAAGAAGAAATGAAGTCGGTGCTCCGAAAAGGCTTATGGCGCAGGTTCGAAGTTCTACAGTATAGTCAAGCGAAAGAAAGGAGAATCTCTACTATATATATTAATTAAACGGACAAAACTATAAGGGAAAGGGGGAATACCAGAATCTATTTGGGATGACTCCTTCTAAAGGATAATAAATAGACTGAAAAGCATAGATACATAAACTGGAGTTAATTAATTGTTCTAGATTTCTTTGCTAAGTCCTTGTAAGCTGTAAGCCCGTGAAACTTGTAAGTCAGTGAAGCTTTGTATTTATTCTTGAGAGTAGATTTTGAGGACAGTCCATTTTCTAGATGGAACTCTCAACATTTAATTGTCATCTTGTCATGAGGTAAGCGAACCAAGCAAGGAGTTGCTGTCGAAGGGACTGGGCTTAGGCATATGTTTTTTCAACAAAAGCATAAGAATTTCTTCCAAAAAGGTCCGGAAATCCCCGGTGTGGGAGATTCTAACTAGGAATTAGGCTAGTGAATTAGAAAACCCAAAAGCAAAAAAGCATTAAATAATGGACTTCGATTATAAAACTTCCTTAGCTTAGGGAAACCTTGACTAAAAAGCGGAAGCTCTGAGATTAGGGCGAGTGCCCTGTGGTGAATCCAGAATACATAGTAAAATGCCTATTTTAATAACTAAAGTTAATTGATACCTTCATTGTAGTGGCTCTACTCGGGCTTCTGCTCTTACTACGGGGACTCCCTGCTTTTGTGGCATAAACCTGAGCCCTAATTAGTGTGGGGTATTACTAAAAAAGTTTTCTATATAATACTGACCTACAAAAACCAGACTATAACAGTTTAAACAAGTTTCCCTTTGAAATAGTGACCACGTAACGCAGTAGGGAGTCTCTTATCATGTAGTATACCAAAAGATAGTGAACTTTAGAACTCAGTCCAAGAAGTTCAAAAACCTATAAGTTATTAGGAATGCTTTTTACGAAATATAAGTCCTATTGCACAAAATTCCCGAATTTCCTCAAAAAGATTCACAGCTAATAACGCAAGAATTCTATAGACATTGACACGAGAAGAGGGCTCCCTTAGGGTAAGTAGAACTCCCGAAAAGTCCAGATAAAGAATATCTCAAAAGTTAAATCTCAGATACCTCTTTCGACAAAACCCTTGGATATTTCTATCTACTTGTTAAAAACGAGGCTCTAAGTAAGCCCCAGTGAGATCCATTTCTATGAATCTTTTTTCATACCTTCGAAAATACACGACGGTACCTTTACATTTCATGTGTATACCCTTACCCTTGTTTTTGGATAAACCAACAGCTAAAAAATTAAAACATATTTACTAGAACCGGGCTCCTTTTGTAGGAGAAAGAGAAAGATTCTCATTTTGAAATGTGTTGTCGGGGTTGGTTCAAATTCCCAATGGAAATGGGTGAGCCCTAATACTACCAAATAGTATAGGTGAACTTGAGGCTTTGATTTCATGTAGTTAAATCTAGATTAAAACCCTTATTTTTATTTTAAGATACTTGGTAAAGTGTTTTTACTAAGAAAGGCTTTTTGTTAACCAGGGTCTAAGCACAAATCTGAAAAATACCTGGAATAAGCTAAGTAAAACTTTTTCTAATCGGAACGAAGTGCTCTTAAAAAGACAGGATATCGTTCAGGATCTTATAGTAACCCAGGGTTAAAATTAGAAAATAACGTAAATACCTAGGTTTTACAACTTAAAGGCAAAAGCTAGGATTCTAGGTTCCAGAATTTAGAACAGGCTATAGTAATAAGCAAAAAGTAGGGCAGCTTACTCTTTTACGAAGGATCTCGAGTACAAGTTATAGGCCTCATAAGTAAGCGAGAGAGGTTTTTCCTCGCCCAGAAGAAGGGGAAGCCCTTTTTAACTAGCAAAGAGTATCCTTGGAATTGTAATACGAGATTCAGGCGTAAAGGAACATTCTATTCTAGTAGTGAGGTCCTGGTTATACTAAAGAAGGGTCTTCTTTATGCATGCGAGTCCTACTCTATTTCTATATCTTACCAGGTTTTGAACTAAGAGACAGGGCTGCAGAAAACTCTAGAGTAGGGAAATAGGCTTTACAATAACTGAAAGATTTTCTATAAACTTTTGTGTTGTTTGGTGGATTCTTTTTAAGTTTTTTGGAAGTATTTGCTTAAAAGTCTAAATGAGAGTCAGAGTCTAGGACAGATAAAGGTTGTTATAAGGTATTCATCATCTATATACTATTAATGTTATTCCCTCTTTTTAATGATAAGAACTGAGAGAACACAAGAGGGTTTCTCCTTAACAAGTAAGACAATATCTACAGGATGACAAGGGATTACTAAAGAAACGAATAAGTTTGTTCTTCTTTCTGTAGAGTAGAGAAAAAAGCACCCTTAAATTATATTAGAAATTAATACGCGTACGTACGCGAGGTAAAAAACTTTAAAAAAGTCAAAGAAGAGAATCACTTATATAGATATAGAACAAACCTCTCTAACTCCCACTCCCCTATCCCCATGAACATGTAAAGAATCCCTGCTTCCTTTTAAACCCCTTCTAATCTAGTAACTACAACTTCCCTTACTTACTCCGAAGAGCCCTCCCGAAAGCTGATGAACGTATACTTAACCCATGCCCTCAATCCCTTTTGAAAGCGTAGGAAATCCATAGACTACTCATCAAGTTAAGACTCTAAAATTTATACAGGTATAAGGTTTATCCGGTCTCAGAAAAAGGACTAATGTATTCCAAACAAGGGTATGCCGTATATGTAATAAAAAATATCTTTGCCGGCCTACATTCCTCGAAAAAGGTTCTTTTGTTTAATCAGAAGTGGATCCTCGCAGGTATACCCATATAGAGTCCCAGCGATTTTGATCCTACTGCTAGTTACTGTACTTCTTATTATAGTTATAGAATAGATATAGTATTCTTTTTTAATTGTCTAAGATGTCTTCCTCTTGCTTGTGTATTTATCACTAAAGAGTTAGTAGTATTAGGAAGGAGTCTATGTCAGAATACTTAATAAAATTAATATACTAATAATATAACATCTATTTTAACTATAAGAGTATTACCTTATTATATATTATAAATAAGAAATTTGTGTGTAGATCTAGAAAGGGAAATCCGTGCTCTAAAATACATAACATTTTCACATTAGGATTACTTTCAAGAAAATAGGAATTTAGTGAGGATCCTTTGGCTGGCTCCTTTTCTATCTGGTTTTCAAAATGAAGAGATCCAGTGGACAGCACTTGGTTTACGCATCTCATATTTGGAATCATTACACTATTTATTTTATAGAGCTTTTTAATATCCTGAAGCAGAGGTAAGGGCGGCTCCCATTTCCTTGTAGATGGATATAGTATTTACCTTGATTAGACAGGAGCACTTCCAGTTTCTCATTAATCAGTGTTTGGATCAGAAAAAAGTCTAACAGGTATCTGCTTAAGGTGCCGTTTCTCCATTCTGAGTCCTTTTTATTTATGTTCGTTATCCGCTGTCACCCCCTTTTCTATTTATAGGGAAGTCTATCATATCAAAAGGTCGGACAGTTTTATTCTTTCAGTTCCTCAGATCAAAGTTCAATTCGTAAGTATCTTAACTCAAATCCAATTAGGTATAATATAGCTTTTGTTGGCTTTCTCGTCAGCTGTAGGTTCAAATCCTATTACACTCTTTTTAAAAAAGGTACTTATTTTTAGGGTCGTGTATTGAGGAATAAAAGAAAGGTTAGGAGTTTCCCCTTAACCAAACTAGTTTCAGCCCTACCTAGCCTAGAAGTTCCTTATGACTTCCTACTTTATTAACAGTAAAAAATCTCACTTTCTATTCTATATGTGACTATCGCCCCCAAACCCGTAAATCAAAGGCTAGAACTTATTCTACCAAATTGAACTTGGGAAGAAAGCTCCTCAACCCCCCTTCCTAGAAGCTAGGCCTGGAACTCTCTTTATCTTATCATACCTCAGTAAGGAATTTGAAGATTTGATATAACCTATTTCCTAGGACATCCGTAAGTAAATAAAGAGAACTTAACAACCCACTTAGAAACTCGTTTTTAATCCTACATAAGCCCTCCTGGGATTTCCCCTATTCCTTTAACTTCGGTTCTTTTATTCCTTATAAGCTTCCTCAAACAAAATAAAATACAGGAATACATGAGTTCAAAGTCGCATAACACTATAAAAAAAAGACTAATAAAGGTCAAAAAAGTCCTTGAAATACTAAAAAAAGCAAGTCTTATAATCTTATAATATATAGGGTAATGCTTCACTTAAAGTTAACTATAGCAAAAGGTAAGAACCTCCAAGTCTATGAAAAGCGCCGTGAGTTTTTGTGTACTATTCTAAAAGGGTACCTCACTCAAATTATTAGTAAAGTCCTTGTAAATGTTTAAGAGTAATCTTACTCGTTGCTGCTATTGCTATTTATATTCTAAGGGATTAAGCAAGATTCTGTGCTCTAATTCCCGGGGATAGGTTAATTTTAGAGAAATAAAACTTAAAGGGGCTTAAATAAAGTATACAAAAGGGGACTCTAGGGGAGTGCTTGGTAAAAAGTCCGTATATTGCAAAATGAAAGTCTTCCCGCAGCCCTTAGCCGCGCAGACACAAGGCAGAATGAAGTAAAATTCTTGAGATATAAGTGCTTTAGTAGATTTCTTACAAGAGAAAGACTTTTCTAGCGAGATTTAAAAGAGTTTAGATTTACTGCCTGATGCTGAAACGAATACGCTTTTAGAAGCGGCACTCTTCTTTTATTGAGGTAAGAAGCTGGGGGGTTTAGAAACCCTTGATTATGGATTATAGGCATTCCTTGTAAAGTAAATCTACGCTTTGATATATTAAGGACTCCGGATTTGTTAAAAAAGACAACTTAGTATTTAAGTCTTGTAATATGAAAGGGCTAAAGGTAGGATTGAACATATATTACTTCCTCTCAGGAAAATAAGTTTGGCTCGATAAATATGAAGTGTTAAAAAGCTCTCAGAGTTAAATATGAGTCTTCTCTTTTCGCTTAAACTTGCTTTACGGGTTTTTCGATGCGAATTAAAGGGACTTTCTAGAACCTCCTCTTCCTAAAAGCGAGGCACGGGCTCGAAGTTCTCTAAAGCTTTCTTATTGTACAAAACTATTATATAAGGCATTTTAACAAGAATTTCGGAAAGTTTTCCATTCTCTTTTTATTCTTCAACTCTTATGTTAGGAACTCCTTGCTCTGAGTAAATTTTAATTCTTGAACAAGTGTAAACTAAATCTAGTTATTCTATACCCTATATGCCCTAGAAAAAACCTTTTTAAAATTAATAACATTTAAAAATAAGAATATAGTTAAAAAAATGTTAAAGAAAAAAAAAGAAATTCCTTATATAGGAACAAAACCCACCCCTGCCCAATCTCCCCCGCTCATCCACACGAGTAACCCCACCTTCCCTGTTGAAAAGCCCCAGGAATTTGAAGAGAATGCTCTTGTTAAAAAAGTATCCGCATCCAGGTAATTTTAATTCGAAACCCTAAATATAAAATGAAAATTTCTTTGTAAAATCTATAGCCAAGACTTAGATACATACAAAACCGAGAGTTTTTAGACACTTTAAATAAAGGCTGGGAACACAAAGTAATAGAATTAGCACCTTATGCACAATTAAATTATAAGTATACTTACCAAAGCTAGCTTTTGGACTCCCGCCTTGGAACTTATAAGGATTCTAACTTATATATTTTTCATATCGGAGAAGGGGGGCCCCATCTAAAGAAAACGCGTACTTTTTTGCACAAGGAAAGTAAGACTTATCCTTTTTAATTGCTAAGATATTCAAAAGCGTTTGGCCCCGGTATTAATTGCAGTTTTCTATTCATGAGTGATCAAGTTCCTTATTGTGGTAACCCCGCAATGGGGGGGTCTAATAGCGCTCTGTGTGAATCCGTCGATACAAAATCCCTTTTTGTTTATTCTGATAAAAGTCTATAAAGTATAGAAGCCAAGCCTCTTGTTTAAATAAAGAGTGGGGTTTTCCCTAAAGCCTTGACCGGGGAAGAAATGTTTCCCCTCCTTTATTTAGGGACGGTACGTGATATTAGGGGCTTCTCTCTTTGAGAAGATTTGCGACAATACTTTATTCCGGTTGAATCTAGGTCCGCTTTAGTCTACTAAAGGCTTTGATCACATTTATTAAAGTCGTTTGCTTTAAGAAGTTAGGGGTGCTCACTTAAATGAAAAGCCGGGTCTAGTTAGAAAACCTATTTGTGGAGCTCCTTGATTTGAGTTATTAAGGCGCAACCTATAAGTTCCAGCCCGAAACGGGGATTTTTTGATTTTTGTATCTAAACCCCTTAATTTATAATCTCAAGAACTAGATAGGACAACCTCTTTTTGTGTATACACAATTCTGGTAAAAGCGAAACCTGATTACTGAATTATAGTCTTTTAGAAGGATTACCCCTTTATTCAACAAAAAAAGTTTACTTACAAAATGGGCAGAAACTCCAAATAACTGTGTAGATAGAACCCCTATGCCGACCCCATGGTGGCGAGTCCTATTAAGTTTAACTATGAGATATATAAAAGAAACCCTCTACCTCTAAAAAAAAGTCAAAGGTGTCTCTTGTAAACCCTATATACTTGCTTAAGGTCTAATTTTTTAATTCCCTTTAATCCTGTAATTCTAAGCTTCTTCACTATCTAAAAGAGTACCCCAGTTCTGAAATTCTCGTTAAAAGTTTATCTTAGCAAAGCCCTTAAGTAATTAATTTGTTATTCAGTTTTCCTTATCTCTAAATAAGGATCCCTCCTTAGAATATCAGGCGTAATTTTAATCGAAACTCTTGAAAGACCTAAAAACTCCGAGTAGAGAAAAAATCGGCTCATAAAAAAGGGTAATATTTACTATAATTTAGTACTGGGGTAACACCCTTTAGGAAATCCTCGACTTTATATTATAATAGTGCTTTAAGTTTATAATTTTGTTTCTCTCCTAGATGCAGCCTTTAGCTCCCAAGTATTAGAATCCTAGGTTTTTTAGCCTCAAGGTAGGACTCTAAAACCCCCTATCTATAGAGTTCTTTCTATTTGGTTCATCTTAGAGCTCCCTTCATCGTTATATATTGAATCTTCGCTTTAAAGTCAGGTGTTTGAATCTCGGAATACCCCCTTATTAGGAACTCTGGAATTCCTGTGCACTTAGTTTTGTTACTATCTTTATTGATCCTATGCTTTTAAGGTGGAACTTAACAACGGATCCTCTGAACTGATGTAGGCAATATATTATTTTATTACACTTCAACGAGTTAACTCCAAGTCTTTGTATACCCCCTATTCCAACCGGTCTTATTACTTGGGTTAGGCTTTTCCCCTCTTTAACGGAGCACATTTTATACTAGACTCCGGATTTCGGCTCAATCAAACAAAGACTTTCAGGATTCGCAAAAACGCCGAAGTCGTAAGAATAAGGATGTATTTCATATTCATATATTAGAGAGTCCAGGTGTTGAAAATCTCCTTTATAAAACGAATTTAAATACAAGTAAAGTTTTAGCCCCAATTCCTATTTCGATAGTAGTTAGGATTAAACACGAGTTAGCTAGACTTTTTCTTTAAACATTTTGAGTTTAGAATAGGGGACTCCTTTTGGGACGCAAATTCCTTTTTATAATAAACCCAGAATTATAAAATTTTATGTAAAGTAAAGTTTAACAACACAAAAGACTATTGGCTTAGGTACTGTAAAATACTTAAAAACTGCGCCTAATTCATAAAACCCGTCAAGCCCCCTTTTTACAAATTTAATGCATGGGGTAGAGGTTGATAGCTCGAGATATACAGTTTGGGTGTTACTTCATGTATATTTTAGGGCTTTTTATGACATCAATAACTTATGAGTATATGTAACTAGGTCTTTAGCTTGAAGTCCTTCTAGCTAGAAAAAGCTATTTATTACTAGTATTAGTAAAAAAGGTTACGTTTCATTCTCCAATATAAATTTTGTTTTTAGGACAGGTTTTTGCACTTAGGGGTGTGCCTAGTAAAATACTGCTTTTGTTTTAACTCTCCTCAAAAAACTGGGCTTTATCGGTGTTTCAGATTTCTACCATAAGAGTTGAGTAACAAGGCTATAGATCGAAAAACGGAGCCCGACTCGTAATATTAGTATCTAGAATTAAAAATTAGGATCCGCAAAGTTCTTAGATTAGAGAGGCCCCTTATAACTTATAACAAAGGGGAATTTTGCTTAACTCAGTACTCTAAATCTTAATTACTTTCATACAGAATTGACTCTACAAAAGGCACCTCTATCAATCCATGATGAATAGGAAGGAGTTACCCATTTGCTAAATAGCCTTTTTTATTCGTACAACTTTAAGAACCGTCTGTAAGATTTCTGCCATTATTAAACAACGCAGGGTACTAAACTACCTTAATATTAGACCCTCTACTCTCGCCCTTAAAGAAAAAATGTACTGCTTTTCTTTATATATTCAGGGTATTCAGTCCTAAGTCTCTTTAGCTTATGGGGTTGTTTAGTGCACAGGTTAGTAGACCAATTAGAAAGTTTTCCTTTCCCTCCTTTAAAGAGTACCGGGTTAGTGTTACTCCAGAGAGACAAAACTGTAAGCGTCCTGTTAAGATTTTCTTTATAAATTTTTAGTAAAAATCCGGATTCTATAAATAAGATATTTTATAACCATTAGTCATTTGGGATCCATTCTCCGTGACTGACTATAATATTTATTCCAGAAAATAAAAAATAATTAATTGAACTTACGCGTCCCATCGGAAGTATCTTTACTATAATTTATTTGTCAAACAAAAAGGAGCGTCCCTTATTTTTATTCGTTCCTTTGTTTTGGCTACAATTATATATAGTGCTCCCTATACTTGGTAATGCGGCTTTTAGAAGTGTAACAATGGAGCGTATAATCATGTATAAGAATCCCTTTTTTGCAAAAAAATCTTGTGTATTGTGGTACCTCTTTCTTGTTGCCATACTTTATTATAGGTATGCTCCTTCTATTCTGAAGAATCCTGAGTTCCTTTAGGTAAATAAAAGCTGTTTAAAAGGGCTTTGCTGATGTTATGCTATGGTCCTAGGGATGGTATGTCCTGAAGGAGAAAGATAGTTGCGGGGGGGCGCCCACTTAGCAAGCAGGAAACTACTTCTTATTAAGGCTGACTTCTAATATGTAATCTTGGCGAACTTGTAGGGTTTCTTTTTCATGTTCTGTATTCTTGTTCTACACCTTATTCTGCAGGCAGTTGATACAAGACCTAAATACAAAAGCAAACAAACGAACTCTCTCTGTTATAAAGGATCTGGAATAGCGGAAAGAGTTATCAGTGTGTTAGATCCGTGACTATCCGGGTAAAAGAAAAGGGTTTGGACGAGGATCTAGAAACCTAATATTATAAACTCCAGAATCTTGACTAGCTACTCAATGAGGTAGGGGTCTAGTATTTAAAAAAGATTATAAAAGGATATTGCAAGTCCTTGGTAAAATTTATAGTTTTTACTTTAGAAAAAGGCAACCTTTGAAGGGGGCCGTCTTAAAACAAAACTTTATAGCACAATATTTAATAGAAGGACAGGGGCTATAAGACTTTTCATTTCGTTAAAGGACTACTTTTCGATGTACGGGAAACCCATTACTACAATAAAGACACTTTCTCCTTAATTTAAGGGCACGATCTTAGTAGCCTCCCACCCGTATCGTTTTTGACTTCGTCCTAATTTGGGAAGCGAAGTATCCTTTCAATCGAAAGTAATGGAAATTGACTCCTTAACTCAACTAACTAAAGATACACTCTTTTTTGAGGATCCTCTAACCCAACAGGAAGTTTTCAGAGTAACCGGAAAAAAAGAGTCAAAAATCTAAAATACATTTCCTATTCAGTTTGTTCTCTTAGGAACACCCAGCCTACTACTAAGTCCAGTTAGTCTCGGGATGACCAAGGACTTGAAAAATCGAAATAACGAAACTCTTGGGTCATTTCAATCGCCTCAGAAACTACACGTTTCTCCGGATCATCATAACGCACTTCCACATAACCACTCAAAGGAAAATCCTTGCGTAACGGATGGCCCTCAAAACCATAATCCGTCAATATACGACGTAGATCCGGATGATTTAGAAAGGAAAGACCAAACATATCCCAAACTTCTCGCTCTAACCAGCCCGCTGACGGAAAGAGACTGACTACAGAAGGGACTCTTCTAACTTCGTCAGCCTTAGCTTGTACACGAACACGCGAGTTATAACGAGTACTCAATAAAAGATAAACTATATCAAATCTGAGCTTTCTCGAAGGATAATCAACTCCGCAAATATCTATGAGAACTTGAACTCTAGTATGTGTATGTAGTTTAAGAAAGCACAAGACTTGGAAGAGGCAGTCTGTGTTGGTATGGGATCTATTTTCATATTCTGATCTTTGTAGGGTTTGTATCCATTTTTGAGGTAGGATCTCGAAGCTATACTTTTGCATGGACAATTTATAAATAGGAGGAGATTCAATATTTGTTAAATAACTTAGCTAACTGACTTAGAAGCTCTGCTTATAGTACGGGACTTGGCATAAAGCAGCGGAATTTGGGAAAAACAAGGATAGTCCTATTCGAACCCATGATACGTAATCAGTTTGTATGCCGATTTAATAAAGAAAAATTTTCGATCTTTCAGTCCTATATTTAGAGAGGTTGCCCCCTTTTAAAGGCAGTCTTACTTTATTCTATCAAATGATTTCCAGAGAAAGCTTCTAATAAAGAAGATTTTCCGATAGTAATAACCTTAAATTAAAAAGTAAGTAACTTCTTTAAGGATGCTAACGCATAAGCAAATATACCAGTACTCCTATGAACACCTCAACTTTTGCATATTTAAGAATAATTTATAACAAGCTACATTCCTTAAAAAAGAATCCTTTTTTGAATCGCCAAGCTTGAGTCTTTGACTTTGTATCTAATTAGCTTTTATCCTCCATACCCTATGCTTGTGCACGTGAGGAGCATCCTAAAGATAAAAGAATAATAGCCCCGCAAGGGTGATTATATAACCAACATTCCCCTTTTATACTAATTATACTAAAGAAACAGCTTTTACACAGTTATTCTAAATTCTACGTAAAAGGGGTCCCACTCGAAGACCAGAGTTAACCTCGTATGTATGAAATGAGTAATCACAGGAACGCCTTTTAGTTTTGAGGTTTCGTTTTTAGCAAACAGAAGGGGTTAATTTTAATTCTAAGTTATTTTACATACTTTAGATGTCTTTTGACTTAGGAGTACCCTGTCTTAAGGAAAAACTAGAGTCCAGGTTTTGTTTTAGGTAAAATTATAAGGTAACTGTAGGATATCCCTTAATTATCTAAGACTTCAATTTGAGGAGACCCATAAGTTAGGGGTCGTCCTTACCCAGTTTTTAAAAGGAGCATTCAGGGACATACGATGTAAGAAATAGGAAAGCCTCTGTTAAAATAATTAAGGTAGCTTGCCGATGAGATAAAGACACCCGTCGATCTATGGAAAAACGAGTTTTTAATTTAATGTTAGGGTGACCGCAACCTCTAATAGGCGTATAAAAAGGGGGTTCCATAACTTTTAGCCCTCTGGGTCTCAGCTCAGCGTAGGCTTATGCTTGATATAGCTAAAAATTTCAGACTAGAGTTTTTAATGCAAAATAATACTGCAAAATCTTTACAAAGTTAGGATCCTACAGAATAAAAGCTTTTTGTGAATAATGAAGTTTCCCTAAATTCACAGGAGTCCCCGAAAGAGGAAATCTTTTACTAATATAGTACAATTCTTGAGGGTTTCCGAGCATGTCTTATGCAAATAAGTAACTTTGGGATATTCATGTTAGATTTAGAAGGAGGAGCCCTTATTCTAGTTAAGCGGGTCCCTAAGGTTAAGCACGGACTAATTAATAAAACCTGTTGTAAGGCTATTCTAATTTTAGCTACCCTTTTTTATATTAAAAACCCTCCCCTCTGGGATTCCCTTGGCCTCAAGAGTCGTTTTAGGGTGGTTAAGCCCTTAATAACTTAACTATAGGATAAATAGAACCCTTTTTTTAGGTATATCCAAAAATCCAAACTTACGTCTAGAAATTAGAGAGCCCAAAAATTTGTGGAAATGCGAAAGGTAGGGCACTAAAAAAAGAGATTTGTTTGGATAAAGTTTGAGCGTTCTTATCTTCTAAGACTATAACTAATATTAAAGTATAAAATAAGAATGAATTCTCAAACCAAACAAGACACCCAGCTTTTAAATTAAAAGAAAAAGCTATGCTTTACCCTGTCTCGGAATACCCTGCAGTTTTTATTGCCGAGTTGGTATTATACTTATACCTAGATTGTCTCTCATTATATAAGAAGAACCCCGTTCTAATACTAATATAAGAAAAAGGAATTAAATAAGGAAGAGGTACCCCTTTTTACTTTTAAGCTTATAATCCTAGTTTCATACAATGGATATTCGAAGATAAAGGAGTTTTTTCTTAATATCTCAGAAGCTAATAGAATTTCTCTAGAATTATTAAGTAGAAGTAGGATACGAATAGAAGGTCTTGCTAAAATGACTTATTTCCTTGTATGGGCATGCTTCATAAATATTTTTTCTTTTTTTAACGAATTTTCCTCTAAGGCCGCCCCTTTTGTCTTTAGTGTAAACTCCTGGACCTTCTTTCACCGAGGGCTGGAAAGTCTTACTCCTTAAATTAAGGGTATTTCGGCGCTCGAGGAAGTTCCCTTTTAAGAGATAGCGGGCCTTTCTATTTCTTTGACAAGTTTTTAGTATATTCGGGATACTCCGTATTTGAAGGGTTCATTAAGGAAGGAGTGCCCCATATTTAGAGCTAAATTTAAGGGGGAGTATACTAATGTTTTACTTGTTTTTTGTTGAAAATGTACTAGACCCATAACAATATATATATATCAAACGTCCTAATTACCAATCATCACAAAGGGACTTTAATTTGGCAAAAAGGCGTATTTCTTTTATTCAAAGTAATTTTAGGTTACAACTAATCTAAACATCTAGTAACCTATTCCTAAGCTAGGAGCACCTCATCAAAACTTGAGAGTAAAGGACTGCTCTAGATTTCTCCTCCCTTTCTGCAATGCTTAAGGGATAACGCCTACAGTGAAAGGAGTAAAAAAAGTGTAGTACAAGGCTTCCTTACATATCATACATAGCTGTCATTTATAGGGTCTAGTTACAATACGCATTTGGTATATATATTAAGTCTCCCTCTAGCTTTTGTGCTTGAAAATGAGTCAACAGAGTTAAACAAATTCAAGCTGGAATACCAAATTATATAGGACAAGCTCCCGCTTTGAGAAAGTCCGGGAGAGAGGACCCCCTTCACTAGGAGAAAAGAATATCTAGTGCCTAGAGAGTTCCAGAGTCCTTTTTTGAGGATACGAGAAATGTAAAAAATGTTGGAGTATATAAGCACCGGTTGTAACAACGATTGTAAAGTGCCTGGTTATATCTTTTGTGTGGTGCGAAAGCTGTTTTAAATACTACTACGTTAGGAAAGTCATGACATTTACTCTTTTTATGCTCAGGATTTTTCTTTGTATCTATTCTTTCTCTTTGATCATTAATAAAAATTGCACCTTATACGGACCTTGGATTAAAATCCGAATGAGAATGTATTAAAGAAGAGATAAGATTATGCGTTAAAAGCGCCCCACTAAACTAAGAAAATAAAGTCACTGTGGGCTCTTTTTATATTGAAAAGACCTTTTAATTCTTATATCCTTAAAGGGCCGTCGACTCTCAAGCTACTAAAATTATAGGGATCCTTAGAATTAACTATTTATCTTAACTTAAAGCTTCTTTTGTTTGAAAACTCCTGGGGCAATTCATATATGCCTTATGTTTAGTAGACTTTGTTGTACAAGGTAAGTAAGATCTTTTGCTCGATCAAAAGGAATCCGGTTTCTGGAACAGAGGCAGCTTTATAAACAATTAAGTTACTCCGTAGAAAGGTTTTCAGAGACCTCGAATTTCATCTTTGCCTGTATCAACAAAAAAATTTTCTTTGAAGTATCCCGGGATCCGTGGGCTTTTATAATATTTTAAGATACTTGCTATAATTGTCTAAAAAAACCTATCTATCAGATTTTACCCGACTCAAGGAATTCCTTCAAAAAGGGTCATTTCCCCCATTAAAAGTTAAGGATCCCCCGCCAGCGGGTTGCGTCAATGCAGAGATTTAATAAATTTTAGTGTAGTGCTATCTAATTCGTTACGAGAAGTTGGGTAGAGCTAATGATGTGGGTCAAACCCCCTGCTTAATAAAGGAATGTCCTATTCTTGGAGTTGCTTGGTAGGAAGCTCTCTTATCTTAGTAGAACCGTGGGGTTGCCTATCTCTAGCGTTTAATCATATATGAAAAGATTTTTTACCCAAATGTTTTTCTAGTTCTTTTATTTGTTGCTTTAGAATTCCTACAAAAAAGTAAAGTTTTGCAGAGAAAGCTAAATATTAAATAAAGGGCTCGTTATTTAAGTTTACGTCGAAAAAAGGGGGATCCTTGTGTATCTAATGGTTCTCGGGCTTCCTTTTTCCTATTTCAGTGACGATTCTGATATATGCGTTAGTAGGCGCCCGGTAATACCGTTTATTTAGTTAGCTATAATTTGTCTAGTAGTATCCTTTCTGTAAGGAAATTTAGTGTACAAGGGCGCCCCATTTAGCTTACACGGGATTTGAACCTAAGCACCCCGCTTATTCAATCTATGTTCTAACAAGGACTTCCTAGAGTCTCAACCGGATAGGTAGTTGTTATTGTCACGTTAATAAACCCTTAGAGGACACTTAATTATAGATAAGGAATAATAGCAGTACAGACGCAAATAAGAAGCTGCATCCTAAATTAAAGCCGCCTTTTATACTAAATAGTAAACCCCTATCCTCTTTATTATTGGCTAAGGAGTTCGTTTACTTGCGGGTTTCGTCTCCTAGTAAGAACCCTAGCTTAAAGGTTCTAAAAAAACAGCCTAAAATTCTATTTTTCTGTAGGCGCCCTCTAGAAGAACGCGTTTCGAGTGTCGTGTAAGAGGTTTTTCTTTCTCGATAAACCTCTATAGAACTTTTATAACATACCTTGACGTTGCTTGTGAAATTTCTTTGTCTTGAATTAATTCAGCAAATCCCGGTATTTCAGAAAGCAAGGGCTTCTTCTCACAAAGGATTCTCTTTCATTTTGGCCCTTTAAAAAGTAAGGGGGTCCCCATACGGGTTACAACACTTTAGTTTTTTATTCGTTACGGGGAGTAGCTGTTCATTTGTGTATGTAAGCCGACTTTAGTCTTTTAATTTTTGACAAAGTACTTTAGATTTTGAAATCCTTAAATTTATATGGATATAGTATATATAAGTCCCCCTTTTTTTTTTAGTTTAGGGGTGCACTCTAGGTCTTTATAAAGTGAGTTGCGTTGGTAATAAATTTAAGGTATACTTGAAGTAACAAAACCCAGTATATAAGAATTTCTTGATGTTTAACTCGGAATGTCTGCCTGCTGATATAAGAAAAAAGAGTCGGGTACGTTAAAAAGCTTTACAAAGGGTTGTCAAGTATATACAATCTAAGGATATTTTGTGCTAGTATACTCTTAAAGTAGCGTTGTTCCCTATAACTTCTCTTCTAGTGACGGTAGCTTTGTAACACTCGGCATCCAAAAAGTTGAGCTTTTCATTAAACCCTTTTTACTAGGTATTCCAAGGTCTATTACTAAGACTAAGGTTTAAACTTGTACTTAGGATTTTGTAGAGATCCGGGGACCCTTTTAAGCAAGGGTAGCTCATTTTTATCTAATATTTTTGTGGCATTACCCTTGTTCACAGACCCCTTATTTGTAAATAAACACAAACTGAATTGGAGTTTCCTTTAATTGAGCACCCACCAAATATATGTATGATCCCCAGAATAACCCATAATAAAAGAAAGCCAGACTAAAAACTATTACCCGCACCTTGTTGCAGATTAAGATAAAATTGAAATACGGAGAGATATACTCGCTATAATAAATGCTTAGAATTCCCTATGTTCCCACTTTATACAAGAGCCTCTCCAACTTCTCAAAAAGCTTAAGTAGATTCATTAATCCCTAATTTGTTATCGTATTAACTTGAGAGAGCACTAGGTTTTAATATACTGGATCTGGGATTTTACTCCTTAACTCAATTGAAATTTGTATAATACGGGTAGTCTCAGAATAAAAAAAATTTAAGTTCTATTTTAGAATGGGTAAGCTCTACGGAAGTCTGGTATAGGGTAAAAGTCCTTGGGGCCCCTTTTTTGCTAGATATTTCTATCAAGCAGCTTTTATTAGAGCCCCGTAGATTTTTGTTTTTACTCTAGATTAAAATGACTTTTGTTTGTAGTATCAAGGCACGGGAAACCCCTCCGCGGAACTTTTTAAAAAGTCAGGATAGCACGTGTTAAGGGTTTGTAAGGCAAGAAGTTCCTACTAAAAATTTTTCTTAGCGGGCTTTTTTGAACCAAAGCCGCCCCTTAGGCAGAGTCTTATTCACCGATTCTATTAGGGCTTACTGGATTTTAAGAAACCCAATTAAATTAAAATTTTTCTACTTATTCCTTTTATTTCTTGCTCTTCCGTGGGTTCTGAAACAAAAAGGCCGCTCAAATTATTATTATAACTTTTTGATAACCACAACTTAGGTTTAAATGCATAGCTGGGATATTTCAGAAGAAGTTTTTTTAGATACCTGAATATAAATGATTGTACGAACCGCCAAAGCTTCCAAAAGAGTTTAGATTCGATCTCAATCGAATTCCGGATTTACAAAAATCATCCTTATGCTTTTTATAAAAGTGTATTTAAGGGCATACTGCTCCCTCAATTATAGAGTCTCTTTATTCAGAACTTCAGGTCGTCAGAATTAATTACCAACAGCAAAAACCTGAAACTAGTGAAAACACCTAAAGGATCTTTTACATTTGTATTTTGCATTGCTCTTAAGAAAAAAAGGACACTTCTTGTAGAGATTGCGCAAACCCGGTTTATGAGACTCCATTATACGCCTGTTTTAAGGAGGCTCCTTGTTCTCTAATCGGTTAGAGAAACGCTTTTTCAAAGGATAAATATTATAAAACTTAAGGGAAAAATCCAGTAGGAAAGGGTTCGCTTTAGTCTCTTCTCCGTCTTCGGCAATCCGAAAAGCCTTCCACTAAAAATTTTGGCAAAGTCATCGCTTTCGGTAAGCCCGGAATTCTCGAACCGAGAGCCTTTTTGTTTATCTAATTAGAGGATTTACTTGTGTTCAACCTAGGATATGGATCCTGAGATACTCAAATGAAGCTTTAACTCGTTATCTTTGTTATTTTTAACTTTTAAAGTCTATGCTAATACTAACCACTTCGATTCAAGCCTTAATGCTCTAAAATATCCCGTCAAGGTAAATTTATTTATGCTATTTGCTACTCCTTATTTATTTTATTGCGAATCTGGAAAGGCTGCTATGCTCTTTAGAAAATGCGTTTTCCTGCTTCAGGATCCCCTCTAAAACTATTCAAACCTTAAAAAGTGATTCGCTTTTAGAAAAACGGAATTACTTCCATTAGATCATCTAGGGAGCCCCCTTAGACTCCCCCGTAGTGTCAGTAGCATACTTACACCGCGATCGATATACCTTCATACGTATTCTAAAAACATTAAAGACGGGTTTCTTAAAAAACTGGTATTGGGATCTAACCACTCCAAAGCACTGGAATTATACTGCAAATATAAATGTCACCTAACTATAGTATAAACCTTTCCTTCTGATTCGGGGTATAGAAACTTCTCAACCCACTTTTTAGATTCCAATATTATAGCTTAGAGAACAAGGTTACTCAAGATTTCTTGATTCAACCTAATATCTAGGGGGCTACCAAAACGCTTTAAAAGCTTTTTAAGAAGCCCCTGTTTCACAAGATACTGCATACTAATTTACTGCTCTAGTAAGAGCCTAATTTTATTTCAAAAGGCCCGGTCTAGCTCAAACAGGAATAGTAGGGGACTCCTTTTAAGACAGAAGTATTACCTAAAGGGGTCCCTAAGCTCAATTTCTTTGGGAGAGCGGGACACTCTTACTGCGTACACCGGGCCAAAAAAGTAAGGACTTACATGAGCTCTCTTTAGTTGAGTACCCATACTTACCTAAGCCAAAGTTTATTCTTAAAAAAAGTTGCACAAAACAAATATGGATAGATAAAAAGCCTCGCTAACCCCTTCAGAATTCTTAATCCTTTTGTGGAACCCAGGCTCGATTTTTTAGATATTTGTACTTCAAGTTACTTCTTATTCCCGGAAAAGGCTTAATCAAAGAAATCAAAAAGGGGAAATACCCAACTTAAAAAACAAAAGAGGATTCCCTTGTTCAGGATATTTAGAAAAACTTTGTACTATAAGTACAGTCGAGGAGATGCAGCCCGGGGAATATCTCGATTAATACAAAGGGAATACTCTATCTAAAGCTAATAGGATAAGAAAGACTCGTAGTTATAGAGCAGCTTTTTAACAAGAGGGTAATATTCCCCAAAAAACTAGTCGAGAGTTATCCTTTAATTTCAGGATCAATGCTAGGAGCTCCAGCAAAATGGCTCCTTTTTGGGAAATCCTTTACAAAGGGTGTAACTTAATACACACAGGTTAAAACAAAGAACTGATAGGCTTTTCTCTACCAAAGAGTTCCAATGTGTAAGCTAACAGTAGTCCCCTTTCTCTATCTCAAATCTAGCTTATATTAATTCTAAGATTCTGCAATTAGTTACTAAAGTTGCCAGTCTAGGGCCGAATTAAAAACTTAAATTAAAGAAAGTCGGCGACCTTTTAAAGTCAGGGTTAGGGGATGCTTATTAAACCCCATTTCAAATATCGCAGTGCTGGATTACATGTATGAGTACTCTTATTGTTTATCAAAAGTAAAGCTAACTCTCGAGTTTAGGGTACTTAAAATGTATACTGGATTTTGTTCCAAGGAAATGGACTTAAAAACAGCTGGCTAAGAAGAAGAATGAAAATGTTCATCCGGAGTCTACTTATATTGACACACAATTCCCGTAGAAGCTACTCATAGAAAACTCTAAGCCAGATCTACAAGTCTGAGCATTCATTTTCTCTTAAGGAAGTTGTAACTTTACGATTTGAACCTATGTTTGTAAATTAGAGGACTCTTGTGGGCAGTTCTTCTTCAAGGCTTATTTAAGAATTTTTTGGCTTTACTTATCCAACTCCGGTATCTGGTTAGTCTCAAATTTAGATTTGGGTTTCTAAACTTTGTGAGATCACACTTCATGGGTTCCCTTTTTATATAGCCGGTACCCTCTTAACGGCCAATCCCTTAAATGAAATCTGAAGGATTCCCAGTTTACCTCTGTTGAGGAAGCCCCTTTTTCGTAAATTTACCACAGTTTTATAGCGCTTTTGCCTTTACTTACACTTAATTTAGTGGGCCCCCTCGGGTTTCTTAATAGCGCACTTTTTGGAGTCTTAACCCTGTATTACTATAAGTTAAGGTAAACTGGGGGTTTTACGCGAGCCAAGAAAGTTAGTTCAAAATGTTTTTATAAATAAAAATTTCCTCTTTATGTTATAGAGTCCTTCTGTTACCTCTTTTAGTATAGCGGGATTTCCTTTTAGAGGCTCTTCATTAGAATTTTACCGGTATTTCTTATTAAAGCGAAGCTCCATAATATGTAGAACGTATACTAATATAAGCCCCAGGGTAATTCATTAGGAACTCCTTACTTGAAAACCGAGCCTATCACTAGTAAATATCCTTCTTAAAAAATCCTTTTTAAATTTCTAGTATCCTTAGTGGTTGACTATCCCTATTTAGCTAGACCGTTGTCTTTTGAATACTTACTTAGATCAGGCTCAAAGTCAAGCAGCTCAGCCGATTTAAGAAAGGTTTTAAGTTTGTGTACTTATAAAGATTAGTTTTTGCGGGTTATACTTTAATTCTAGATTTAAATAGTCCCCTCTTTTTAAGTATGTCACCGGGAGGAGGAGCCCCCTTTACATTGCGAGTTACTCTGGACAATATCCTTTCTTTTTTGAAACAGGAATTTGGTAGTTGTGGGTTAGCGTTTAAATAGGCCTATACTCTATTATTAAAAAACCCTTATATTAGATCGGCTCCTTGGCAATAGTTTTTTGTGCTTAGTTTTTAAGCAAGCGCACTCTTTTTCTAAGAAGCTCTTTTTTTAGCCAATACTACGTTCTGTACTCTAGTCCTAAAGAATCCATTTGTTTTAAATAAAAAAGTACACCACGTTTATGAGCAGCCTCTTATCTTTGATGGAGAAATCCTTAATTTCAAATTACTGCATCTATAACTAAGTGGATTCGAAGGTAGCTCGCATTAAGGTTTTTAGTGTATTGTTCTCATTCAACTTAAGGTGCGGTATAAGCGAAGCGCTCTATTAGCCGTGGAATAAAGGGTGTATTTGCTTCGACGGGTATTGGTTGACTCTCATGCTGTAGTAAAGAAAGTCCCTTTTTCTTTCTTATTTCAAATCCGTTTCTTTAATAACTTTGAGGCCCGTCTACTCTCTTTAATTAAGCAGAACCCCAAAAGGGTCTAAGTCTAAAATAGATTTTTGAAGTACACTGCCCCAAAACTCTTTTAAACAAATAGAAAGTCTTTCTTATAATATAAGTTAGACCTGTCCTATGGGCTCTTGTCTTATTGTATTGTAGCTATAGTTATTATATTAGTTGTTTTATATTTTTTTAGATTAGTTACTTAGAGATCGTTTTTGTTTTCCTTTTATAGTTATAGTCTTTTTTAGGTTTAGGTCGTTATGTAAAAAGACATTTTAGAAACAAACTTGGTTATTCTTGATTTTAGCTCGTATCACTGTTTAGCTAAGCAATAGATTTGTACAAAACCCTTCTAATCTCAAAGGCAGCGTGTAGTACTCTCTTTCTTGCGAATAGAGAGAGGATATTTTTAACTTTAGTTATAATAAAGAAAGGATAACTTTAACACAAATTGCAGTCAAAGAGAGGTCTCCTAATTCCTAATAAGGGGAATTGAGAGGTTGAAAAACTAACAATCTTAGTTTCTTTTTATACTCTTTATTATTTAGGCCCTTTCATTTTCCTATTCTAATTAGAGAAGTAAACCCTTCCTGAGTTAAACTTAAAAACTGTACTTTAGACCAAGACTAAGAGATAAAAGAAAAAAGTAGTAAGATTTAGCACCCCAAGAGTCCTATAAAACACGTTGTCCTATCCATATCCTATCCAAATTAAGGGAGTTTGGAAAGAGTTTCTTAGCGGTGCTCAGTAAATAAAAAGATTAAAGAAAATTCACAAATTTGTGGGTAAGGTACCTATAAAATTAGGGCTCAAAAGTACTCTATTAAGCAGTATAAGGAGGATATGCTATACCGTATTGGTTGCTGTATTGTCTTAGTGTGCTTAGCTTGTTAGTAAGAGTGTATATAGTATGTACTATACAAGACAAGGGAGGGAAGGCAGAGCCTGACCGGTATTCTCTTTGATTCTTTTTCTCTCTTACATATCCAGGTAAAGTAAGTAAAGTAGGAGAGTAGGCTATGGTAATTTAAACCCCAGAACTTTGGCTAGGGGAATTCCTTTTCTTTTGGCTTTCCGCTTTGCTTCGTGGGATATATAAAGACTAAAGAAACATAGTCAAAACCGTCAGTAAAGAGGATTGATAGGAAAAAACACCCCTAATAAGGTATACCAACAGCATAAAAAGAGCGCTCTAGACAGCAACAGGGCATTATCTTATTTATTGACTCCGTACTCCTGGTTTCTTTGGGTTTCCTCTTCGCTCAGCTGACTGAATGGGATTTATTCAATAAAAGGTTTTCTTGTCCTACTGCTTTTGGTAGCTTCTCTAGTTCTACTTCACCGCTAGGATTTCTAAACTGAAGATGGTTTGCTTTATTGCCTCTGAATCTCTATTATAAAATTATAAAAGTCAAGGAAGTCCTTCAAGGGGATACGAGAGAACGTTAAATAAGTAGCTCTTGTCGGGTTGTGGAGTACCTTAATAAGTAAGTACCCCACCTGATGATAAAGGATATTATAGACATCATGGAGAGTAAGATCCTATTTGAGTTGATTTACCTTCCCTTTTACGAGATTTTTGCTGGAAATTCGTTGATTTAAGGAGTTGCCCTTTTATTTCTTTTTTGGTTGGTTTCTGATTCTAGGGTAGGAGGGTTCTACAAGGGTTTAGGTTTACTAGCTTTCTGGTTCTGGATATTCCGTAAATGGGTGAAGATAAGCCATTTCTTTTGTACAGTACAGATGAATAGGGAAATTCTAAAGGAGCTAATACTAGGAGAGTCCCGTGTCCCTTTTCTAACGCTATCAGACTGAGTTAGGTCATTCTCGGGTTCTCTTTAATTTAATCTGAGACCTTAGATTTGACAAGTGAAAGTTTTTTGGGTTATAGAGGTTTCCAATTCTGGATAAGGGGAGAGTTTGACTACTGTTTTGAGTGACTGTATTTGTATATTAGATTCCGTTTAAAGAGCTCTAAATTTTATAAGATCAAGAAGAGGATGCAGCAGTTCTTGTTGTTTCCTATTTTGGAGTATGAAGGTAGAACTCTTGGGGTTATTAGAGTGTTAAAGTTTGTACTAGCTAGATGGGGGGGGGGTAGACAGTAAATTGAAGATGAGGATACAGAGTTCGGGTAGAGCTCTAAGGTTGAAAGGTTTGAAGTCTTGTATGTAGTAGAGGTACAGAACTGGGGGAGTCCCTTAGGTTAGCTGCTTAGCTAGTTAGCTAGACAGGGTTTTAGTAAACAAAGTTGAAGAAGTGTAGCGATATATCTAGATTTCCTGCCTTTTGACAAGTTTATAGTTTTCAGCAAGTCGAGTTTAGAGTGTTTCTAAGGGATATGGGGTAACAGAGCCAGGCCTCTTTCTTTCCTTTGGATAGGTTTTTCTAGCCTCACCTGACTGAAATGAGTGGGATATCTTCAATTTGAGCGTAGGTTCGCAAAAAGCTAGGTCCTTTTCTTAATTTAATGGATAGTTTTCCTCGCTTTTATCGAAAAGTCTCAGTCTTTAAGGAGTTGCTTTTTATGTATGTTCCCCTGTTTCAATTAGTAAGGCAGCTGAGCTCAATAAATAGAAAGTGGGAGTGCAGATTGGCTTCTTTATTGAATTGACTCGTTCTAGTATATTGAGTTCCGAGGAGCTTGACAGCCCTAGTTTCGGGTTCAGAGAGTTCTGTAGTTTACAGGCTAAAGTAAGAAAAAAGTTGTAAGCAATTCGAAAAGAGGGGCGATAAACAGGTCTTCCCATTTATAAGCACAAGGTCTAAGAGCCTTCTCATTTCTAACTAATAAAGCTAGTAGAGGTTCTATCTAAAAGGAAAACCCTAATAAATTGAGAGTAACTGAACTATTAAAAGATCCTAGTTCTTTTCATTTTTTATTGAAAGCATTTCCTTGTGAATGCCAAATTGAGTGTGTTCCATAAATTGCAGTAGGGTTCCAGTTTCAGATTCAGGAAGTTTCCTAACTGGATAAACTTCTCCGTATAAAGTGGGATATCACTATGGTATAGGATAAGTGGATAGTAGAAGCCGGGTGTTATTGTAAGAACTCTCGCAGGTCTAAGGCAAATTGACTAGCTAGTGGAGTTTTGTTGGTAAGTGTAGGCTCCAGTTTATGTGCTTTAAGTAAGAGAGGGTCACAAGGAACAATTCAAGGTTTCTAGTCGATAAAAGGGTTTAGGAGAAAAGTATAAAGTAAATTGGGGATATAAGTCTAGTTCAGAAGAAGGTTCTTGTCAGCCTGTGAAGTCCCTAAGAAAGCGAGTAACGAAGTCGGTATTGATAAGAGCTGGTCTGACTTAATAAGAAGAGTTTTTTGCGATTAGTACTTTTGGAGTCATTGGAGTTTTGAGGTTTGTACTAAAACGAGAGTAGTGGTATAAAAGTAAGTAAATAAGAGAAACGGGTGTGAATAGTCGGTAGAGAGATAAGATAAGGAATTCAAAAGTTGTATAGTAAAAAGGAGCTCTCAATTAGGTCAAGGACCCTAGCTGAGTACGGAACTAGGGATAAAGGAGACTCTGGAT
Source organism: Pelargonium myrrhifolium (assembly GCA_036897405.1). Taxonomy (NCBI): domain Eukaryota; kingdom Viridiplantae; phylum Streptophyta; class Magnoliopsida; order Geraniales; family Geraniaceae; genus Pelargonium; species Pelargonium myrrhifolium. The sequence continues at coordinate 74,701 of JAYMTK010000015.1, read as the reverse complement.
AATAGCATCGGCATTCTTTCATTTGATCCGTCTTTCTGCTTTTCTATTTGCTTCTACTCTACAGGAAAGGGATTTCTTGGATTAAGGCTCTTTCTGGGTCTACTTGCGAGTTTCGAGTATATAGATTTTCTAGATTTCGGGTGAATAGGGTTATAAGTGGGTAAACCGGGCTAGGCTAAAAGCAGGTAGCACTTCTCAATACTCATTCTAAAAGGGGATTGAGTAATGAAGTCAACTCTGTAAAAAGAAGGGGACAGGTTTCCTGGTTTGAATGTAAAAAAGTAGGTAATGCAATTCTTTCTCGGTATATGATATAAGAAATTTCATTTTTGTTTGAGCTGCTACAGAGGTGCGAAGCAGTTTGAGCACTTTTCCTTTTATATGAATCCTACTTTTTTTCGTAAAAATGGGGTCTCAAATGCACTACTTCAAGAGGAGAATGCTACTTTTTTATTTGTCAGATTTGGACTACGGTAAAATGAATCAAGCCTGTTTTGTATATAGGACGTGACTTTCATTCCAAAAAAAGGAGTCGAGCCTTATATGCAAAAGTAAGAAAAAGTCTGAAATCTACTGAGAGTATCCCCTTCAAAGTACTTCTAGTCCAGAGAGTCCCTTAGAGAGAGTGAGAAAGTCAAGTGTTTTGGGATTAGAACCTTTTGAGTTACTGTATTCCGAGTAGTTCTTTTTAAAGTAGGTCAATGTACTAGGCAGGTGTCAAGTTATTAAGACGGGTAGGTCTATCCATAATATGAAACAGAAGGAGATGTAGCAGCTATAGTTTCTAGGTTTCCGATTTCTTAGTCTAAAGTAGAGAAGAAATTTGTATAGTTGTCAGTACGCAAGGAGAGGTATCGCAGAAAAGTCAACAAGGTATGACTAAGAAGAGTCAGAAAGAGTTATGAAAGCAAGTAAGAATCTGTTGGTTATAAGGTCTTTAGGAGATCGGGAATTGAAGAAGTAGTTGCTTTGAAAGTCTGTTCCTTTTTTTTTTCATTTAGTATTTGTACTCTGCTTTGCTTTATTTGTATTTGATTGGGAGTTAGTTAGCTATTAGCAAGAAAAGGGAGCCTTCTTTCTTTAGGGTACTCGTCACATTTGTTAGTATACTACCGACCTTGTGACAAAAGAATCTGCAGAAGCTTGATGCAATATATTATCTGTCGAGTAGGTGACTCAGTACTCGCGCATTTTCATTTTTATGTGTTGCACTCCGGGCTATTCAAAACTCTTTACTATGACTCAGCAAAAATCCCGTATGATATAAAACGCTAAGGATCCTCTAAAAACCAAAAATTATTCCTGCTTTTTAATCTAAATCTCAGTATATCTTAACTTAAAGCCTTAATCTACTTAATAGAGTCTCCCCTTTCTTGTAAAAAAGACTAAGAAAAGAAAAATCCCCTAACCGCGAAAACACCGGCTATAGTAGAAAGCCGCTGCTGCTAAAAAGCATTTGTTCTAAAAGAAACCGAAGTAGCTAGTAGTATTTCAAACCCGTTACGCAATAATTTTAAGAAACTTACCGAAGACCTGAGTCAACGGAATTTAGCCAATACTTGTATCTCAAAAAACTTAAATGTTCAGGTAAGGGTTTATATAGATATTCAAAAGACCAAACAAAAAGGAAATGTGTTAGCCAAAAAACTTCACGGAGGTTCTTGTTTGGATGATAATGAGGCATAAATTGAAATTTCTTGTCTCAACGGATTCTCTACAAAAGAATTCAGGGCTCCTTATTTAAGTAGTAGTGGATAGATATTTTACTAGGCCGGGAAAACCTTGTTTGAAGCCCGCTTATCGCTTATTAAAGGGGTCGTACTTTCCTAGTGACACACCGCCTATTCTGTTGCAATTAGATAAATCTGCATTTCTTAAAGCTACATTTAGTTGTACAGTCCTTCTCCCCGAAAAATACCTGAAAAATTAACTCTTGCCTTTGGAGATCTCAAACGGATGTGCCCTTAACCGTCCCACAGGACTCCCTACTTCAAACTACATCCGGAATCATAAAAAGCCTTTTCCTTACCGGGTTCTTATACTACCTTATCTATAGTCTTAATTCCTAGTTGTTATTTCCTTATATTCTGAAGACAGGCCTAGCATGTTAATCCCTACAGTTTTTGTATTATTAGTACGATAGGCACTCGTTCAGTGGATTCTCTTTGTGTAATGTAGTTAATTTCAACAAATAAGAGTTTCTTTACTGCCTATTCATCATAGCGTAACTTTTTGGGGAAAACCTTTCTAAGGATTCCTTTGGGTGTAAGAGAAGAAACTTGCTAGCCCGAGATTTTTCTATATAAGGCCTAAGTAAAGAACGCAAAAAAAGAAAATGGAAACTTTTTTACAATTCGGGTCTCCCCTCTCGCATATACCCACAACGCCTTCGCAATACTACAGTCAGGTACGCCAAGTCGAATAGATTCTCTAAACTCCTCTCTATTATATATAGTAATAACAAATAAGACAGGAAGCGGTTTGCTGTGAAGTCTTAGATCAGGTTTTGGGTCGTAAAAGGGGTAGTAATGCCTGTAATGAAAGCACCTTTTCATGTCAGGAGTTTTACTTCTATCCATTTTATATACAAGAGAACGTTTTCCTTATATCACGAAAGCCCGTAGTAAAGAGGAGGCTTTTTAGAGGAACAGCCCTTTTGGCAGTTACTTAAGTTAGGGTAAGAAGCACATTACTAAGGAGACCTTATTTAATAGGGGCTTCTAGCTACGCAAGAAAGACAGATTCAACTAAAACTCTAACGCCCCCTTGCTTTTTTAGGAAAGACTAAAGGTACTCCTTGACTTTACCGAATTCTTGTACTCTGATATAAAAGTTTAAAATTTCTCTGCCATCTTTCTGCCTTTTACTAGGGAATCTCCTGATGTATTCTTTGGATGAGTCCCGCTTAGCCTTTTCAAACTAAATTACTTTTACTTTTAAAGAATAAAATTAGAATAAGTTTTGTGACGCACCTTCTTGAGATGGAAATTCGTTTGCTGTTCTAACGCCTGTCTTATATCTTGTGTACTCTATTTGAAAAGGTTTAGGGGTTACAGCTAAGTACTTAAGAAATCTGGTACCTTTACTTTAATCTTTAAAAACATCACAAGGTATACTTGTTATACAGGAAAGTCCCCTCTTTTTTAGTCTTTTTAGAGGTGCCATCATGGCTAACTTTTTTTATTAGTTGTTTCTAGTTTTCTTAAGAGTATCTTCCCTAGGAATTTCGCAGAGAGAGTTAACCGGTATTAAGGGATTCACAAGGACTAGGTTATAGTTCCTAGCTCTCGGGTTCAGTTTATTGAGTCATACTAAGCTAAGCAACCCAAGGCAGAAACTTGGCGATATGTAAAGCTCCTGTTTAGTACTAAGTCTTGGCTATTCATTTCTATTTCCTATTTCAAGTAAAGTGGGTAAGTGGTTTTCCTATTACTAGTGTAGAGACTCTTTTTAGCGGATACTAAACGAATAGTAGTAAAGGGAAGGTTTCTCAGAGTCTTTCGGGCAGTCCTAAATAAGTCTTGTATATTCCACGCTTTGAGACCGGAAATAGACTTGTAAATGTAAATAGGTTTGAAAAATAAGGTCTAAAATTAAAAATAGAGTGAAAGTGTGCGCTTTTGTTGGTCTTGCTCCTAGTGTAAGGTTAACTGTATAGGTGGCACTATAAAAAGGATAGAAACCTAAGAGTCTAGGAGTCCGTGTTCTACCCGACTTGAGGCATCCCAAGTAAAGGAAATAGCATCAAATACTTATTTATAATAAATAATAGTATTTGTATAATTGTATAGTATTGAGTAACTTAATGTATTAATGTATATAGTAGAGTAATAGAGAACATAGAGAGTCTAAGTTAAGTATAGTAGTCACTTTTAGTTAGTAGTAATAGAAAGGACAGTAGAACTTATTTCATTTATAAGGTATATTCCTCTAGTCTTTAGTTATTCTTACTATTTACTATGAGTATACATATTTACACTATAACCACCAACTTCTTAAATTGCTTTTATACCTTTCTTCTTACTTGAGATTAAATTAAGAGCTGTCTTAATCTTTGTACTACTCCTTATAGCTGTCGTAGTCCTAGGACCCTAAAACGGTCTTATAAGCTATACCCCTCCTTTAGCTAAACTCCTCTTGGTCTTGGGGGAGAGTCCGGCTTATACTTCTTTCTTGACTTATCTGACCTAGTAGGCTTAGTTTACTTACTTAACTTAGAAGCTAGAGCACTAGCAGGAACTGGAGCTATAACTTTTAGGGAGACGAATAGAATACCTTGTTGCTTAGGAGGATAAGGAAGATAGGCAGTCTTTTTTTATGGAATTATGGTTCGCTGTAGCTATTTATATATAGTTACTGCTTATATATAGTTACTGCACTTCTTTTCTTATCGTATTTGTTATTTGTCTTGTATTTTTATATGTATTATTTTCTTAAAATTACTTTAGTATATGGGTATTTTTGTTTAACTCGTGTTTAAGTGTGTTTAAACCGTATTCCTCCTTGTTCTATTTGGTTTCCTTCTAAATATTTAATAAAGCGTGAGAGGTTTAAACGTAACCAAAAAGAGCTTACTTGGTAGACTCCTTTCTTTTTTAGCTCATGGAAATTACCTTACAAGAGGGTTTGTTATTATTAAAAGGAATCCGGATTTGCGTAAAGCGTCTAGATTTCTTAAAAGTTTCCTTAGTACGGCATTTAGTAGAAAAATCAAGCAATGAAAGGATAAAGGAGTATCTTTCTTGCCTCAATACCGGGTTTAAAAGTAATAGGGATCTAAAAAGTTCCTGTTTATGTATTTGATCTCACTTCCTTAACAAAGAAATTCCTATAGTAGAATTTCTATTAACTAATACAGAATTACTATAATAGAAATAGAGAGTTGTAGAGTAAGTAAAAGAAGTATAGAACAGCTACAAGAAGTCCCGGCTGCAAGAAAAAAGCTACGGGTATAGTATACTTAAGGGGTGTCTAGGCCCGAGTAAAAGTAACAAACGAGGTATTACGAGGAATTTTTATAGGATTAGAACCCGTGTCTTCCTGTGTTACTGCATTCTGTCTTACCTTCTTAATGTTATTGTCTTATAGTCTAAAGTTTCGTGTCTTACGGGCTTCTTTATGAGAACCCTTGAATATTTTATTATATAAAAGCAAGTGATGAGGATTCTGTAGTCTAGAGGGTACTGGTTCTAAATAGTATAGAGAGTCTTTTTTAACGTTTAAGGGAGATTCCCGCTGGAGTATTCTTCTTGTTAGAAATTAAGGGAGTCTATTATCTAGCTGGAATTTGTTTGCCTGACCGGCATTCTTTTTTCTTAGCTTTTTCTTATTGAAAGTCTTTACTTAAGTTTAAAAGAGTACTAGAAATTTTTAGGTACAGCGGGGTTGCTATTATTATAAAGTAAGGATTAATCTCTTGTTTCCAGTAAAGTTCCTGATTTGTTAGGGAATAGCTAAGCCGTTGCTTCTTCGTTAGTTCTTTTCTATAAGGTTAACACGATCAGTTATGAAGTGAATCTGTACTAGAAGACTCTAAGAAATGGAAAAAGTATCTAACTGAGAAGCAAGTAAGATTTAGGAAGAGTTTACCATTAGGTTTGACAGGATAAAGTCTTAGTGATTTTAGTCTAGAGGAAGTAAGGCCCAGGTTTTTAGCGTTGTAAAAAAAGCCTTACCTTTTATATTACGTACGAGTTTTTAACTTTTAGTAAGCATAAGAGTAAGCTAGAGAATCTGAGTACAAGTATAGCTGAAATGCGGGTTAAGAGTACGAAACAAGCTCTGCAGAAGAGTCAAACAAGTAAGTCAGTAAGAAGTTTAGTTTAATAAAAAGAAAGGGTCGTCTTGAAGGTTAAGAGAGAAATGTCTTATATCTTTATGGAGAAGTCAAATTATCCAACCACGATTAAGAAGCTTTTCCCAAGTACGAAGAAATTCTATCTAAGAAGGATCCTTATTAAGAACTTTTTAGCGTCATTATAAATTTTCAAAGAATCCCTTTCTTAGGCTTAGTATAACACTGGATTTTCTCTAAACTTAGATTGAGTTATATATGAATTTTCCACAACTAGGGAACTCTTAATGTAAGCCAGTTATTTTGGAGCAAAAGTCAGGGGTATTCAAAATTTTCTATCTTTTGGGGTTTTGAAAAGTTACTAACGGATTGAATTATTAAGCTTCCCCTTTTACTTTTGTTTACATGAGAGAGGAACCCTGTTTCTAGTCCCGAGTACTTATTTACTTACAGCTAATAGACTTAAATTACTTTTTAAGGTAAAGAGCTAATAAAAAACCCATTAGAGCATTCTCTTATCAGGATAAGTGTATTTGTACTACCATACCTACAAATTTATTGGTTAAAGTGAAGTATATAGTTTTTGTTCTATGCTTGTTTACGAACTTGTGTTGTGGGATTCCCTAGTCTTTAGAAATCGAAAGTAAAAAAGACCCCTTAGAAATGAAATATGACACTTGAGAGTATAAGAGGGATCCCTCATGTATAAAGCTTTACAAGGGCCCTGTGAAGAGCTCTGAATTTCTACAAGTAAAAGACCCGGTAATCCTAGAGAATGTTATCATAAGGTAGGACCCCTATTTGGGATGTATCCTTACAAAGATTAGTCCATTTAAAAGCTTTAGTAATTTTAGATAGGGGAAATTATACACAAGTGGGTGTTAAATGTTCTACTGTGTCCTTAAAATCGGGTTTAGACTAATTACAGCTCTTTAGTTTACTAGGAACCCTATAAGTTTAAGAGCAGTGCAGGATTAAAGTTATCCCCTTTTTGAAAGGGTGTCCCGAGTCCTCTTAAATAGCTAAGCAAAGCACCAGTTCCTCGAAGATAAAGTTATAGTTTCAAGAATCTCTGTTATTACCAGGCTTTTTATGTAGAGCCTAAGCCAAGGTCCTACCCGCCCTCGAGACTACTGGGGATTCCTTCGTGGTTCGAAATAAAAGAACTTCCCGGTATAACTATAAAGTTAGTAGCCATTTTCAAGGGTTCTGGGGGGAGTTAGAATCAAGTAAAATTTTAATTGTCTGAAGTTTCAAACTCTTGGTAAATGCTAGAAAGAAAATAAACTAGATACTGCCCGAGCTTTAGGATCCCTTTTATTGTTAACTAATAAAAAGTTTTGTTTCAGAGTTGCTCTCTATAATTTTCTACTGTATACGAAGAATTATACCTTGCTTCTAATCAATTGGTAACCAAAACCGAGTTTAGGTCTCTAATAAGGAGCGCTATCTATAAATTTTTCGCGGGTAGTTAATTAAAGCATTTAAAACCTTTAAAATATCTAGAAAATAAGGAGCTAAACTTGTTTACTTCTAAACCTAAAAATTAGAATTCGAGTGTGTATAAGAATTGTCAAAATCAAGGGTTTCTAAACTCCTTTAATTAAGTAAAAAGGGCCCTGATAAGGCATTTCTTGCGGGGTTTATCCTGCATTCACTTGTATAAGCCGGGTACACAACCATTACTATTCTCTCTAAGGTTATACCCTCTCTGTAGTAAGTAATAGCTACTAATAGATAGAAAAAAATAACCTTACATCCATTATAATTAAAATAATAACATATATATACTAACTCCAAATAAGTTAAGTATAGGGAAGATCATCAGAAATACTGGTTCTAAGAGGACCCATAAGAGACGGGGGTATAGCTACGAGGATTACAGGTAAGAAGCTACAGAATACAACTAAGATAGAGAGTCTAGGTAGGCATAAAAAAGAAGCTATAAATAAGAGTAACAAAAAAGTAGGGCTATATAAAACAGGTATTACAAGTTTGACTGATAGGGGTTCGTGAATTCTAAATAAGGAGGAGAGTAAAACGTATAAGATTCTATAATAGAGTCAATTTCTTGTGGTAGATACACATCCAGATTCCAAACCCAGCAGCTCGAATCTATTTAAATTATCTTGCAAAGGGTTTTGAGGTCTAGAAAGAGCTATAAAAGTACTGAGCAGACGTGTTCTTTTCCAATGTACATTTATAGGTACCGGTCTAACTTGAGTAAATCTTGCAGCAAGTAAGCAAAAAGCTGGGAGAATTTTTATTAAAGGGAAAGCACAAGGTCTGCTTTTACTCGTGTAAATAGCTTATCTGCTTAGAATCCCCTTATCTACTCTCATCCTTTATTTTAGCACTTAAAATAGACAGGAATTTTTGCTACAAGCCAAAGGTCCTATTTAGATAGTGATCTTCATCCTTTGTAGTATAAGGCTTGGTTATATGAATTATATGTTAAACTTTTTTTGATTATAGCAGCTTATATATAGAGGCGTTTTAACAACACTCAGTATGGATTCTCTATGGGTATACGGGTTTGAATTAAGGTCCTTAATTAAGGAAAATTTATTAGGCAGCAAGTCTTATATTTAGGACAATGTCTCACGTTCTCTGTCCCTATTACTACCCTATTAAAGTCTAGTATCTGGTATATAAAATGGCCTATACATCAAGGCGCAGCGTAAGTAATTAAAGGGGGCCTTCCGTATATTAATAGAAAATCAAGAAGTAACCTAGTTAGCCAGGGGATTCCGAAAAGGGAGCCTTGTAACGTAAAGCATTCCTAGTCGAGGGATATAAAAGAGGGTCTTATACTAGGATAAAAAAATTACACAAAGAGTTCGTTAGGATTTAAGAGTCCCCTAAAGTTAAAGTCTTTAAAGGACCTAGTAATCTCCTCTTCTTAGATCTTATCTTAAAAAGGAAATATAAAATTACCCTTTTACCCCTTCCAGAGTTGCTTGCGCTTTATCCGGCCTTTCTTTATTGCTCTAGCGTTCTCCTCGTGAATAAAGGAGTTTCCTCTACATCTCATTTAGCAGACTCCCACAAGGACTTACTCCGTATCTTACTCTTACTAAGTTTGTATCCTCTATTACGAATATTACGATAAGAACATAAGTACACTGAGGAATACTATACTAATTAGAAAACCTCTATATTATACTTAACTTCTATTATACTTATAACTCATTTTTATTTACTAACTAACCTATAAAAAAAGAGTCCGGGTCTAACTGCAGAGAAGAAAGCTCTTAGTCCCTAATAGATATACTCTTCCGAAGACCTAGAAATACGGATCCTGATACGGAGTAAAAAAGCAAAGTAGGGTTTTTCCTTAATAAATTCCTAGGATTTCCTTTACGATGATATAGTGTTTAGGAAGTCTCTCTTATATCTTATATAATATGGGGCTTGAACTCTTGTAACTGGAACTGGAGTCGTCGAGGTAGAATTTGTTGCGTTAAAGGCTTTTCACTAATACTAATAAAGGAGACCTGTCTCTTTGAAGCTTTTTGGAGAAACAAAGAGCAAATAGAAGCCGTTGATCTTTAGTGATTCGGAGTTTTAACGACCTAAAATAGAAGAAAAGTCTAAACTTGTTTGTGCTGCTAATCCAAAATATAGAATATGTATAGGGAATCGTAAAAACACAGTTCAAGGTTTTTTTGCTCTTTTGAAGCTAAACTATATGGCTAAAGCTGGAATTTTACGGGTTAGAAAGTTTTTCAAATTAGTTAGGCTTTTCTAATACCGTAAAGTAATGATATAAAAGTGTGCAAGGATTTCGCTGTACCTGTGCCGGGGAAATTTTATAGTGTCGGCAACTCTAATAGGCTGCTCTTGACTTTCTTTTATCTTTCGTTTGTTAGTCATCCTTTGTTTTCTAATATTATACAAGAATTCTTAACGGGGCACCTTTTAGGCGAATCTTCCGGGAATTTAGGACTTCTCTCTGACTTTAGGATTAGTAGGAACAAAAAGCAAAAATACTTATAGAACAACTTCCCTGTGTCTTCAGGTTTGTAAGCTTTATGAGATATTGATGATAGGGTGCTCCGGTATTTGGATTTTCCTTGAGTTAACCCTTTAGCTTAGGATGTGATATAGTAGAATTCAAAAGGGATTTAAAGCTGCATTTTTTATAGAACTTTAGCTTTACTTAGTTTTTATTTTATTTAAGTCGCACAATTTATAAGTTTTTTTGTGTATATTATACAGGGTTTTTAAAAGAGTTATCTCTTACTTTTTCTCATTTATTTTATAGAGTCCCCACATTTCCGTTATATATTCAAAAGCTAAGCCCCTTATTTATAAGTAGCAATCAGTATATCTCTAGAAAAGCAGGTATAATTAGGAGTATTTAGAGCGGGCCTTAAAGCTTTTAAAATAATATTAATTCGTATAAAGTGCAAATCTTTCTTTACTGGACTGGAAGACCTAAGTTTAAGCTCCTAGGGATTCCTTTTTTACTTACATATTTTTTGTTTTTGTCTTAGAAACTATATGAAGTAGAATTCCCTGTCACATCTTTTTAGCAGGCATAGCGCAAGATATTTACATTTTTAACGGGATAGGTAGTCCCTGTTTTACAATTAGGATACAAGCATAAAGTAATAGTATAGGGATAATCTAGGTCCAATAAGTAGCACTCGTTCCTATAGAAAATTTGTAGCAATTCCCCACACTCGAAAAAGTTTTTTACAGTATTTCTTTTAGCGCTCTAACCCGCATCTTTAAAAGGGGAAAACTAAGGCTTTATATCTAGGATCAAGGTGTGTCTTTACATAACATATGAATTTTATCTATACTACCTACGAATTTTTTTTTTTTCTTTATTAAAGAAAATGAGCTTTCAGAAAAAAGAAGTTCTACTTCAAGTTATTTTTGCGTTAGTATTGTACAGTCAAGATTGCTTTCATTCTCAGGTACCTGTAAATACCTAGATCAGTTATGAAGGAGCGCATACTGTGTAGAGGTTTCAGAATGGGTCAACGAACAAGTTGGATTTTCTAGTTAGGTTGAGTTTGTCAGTTCAGATGTGTACAAGTTAGTAAATTAAGATTTTATTGCAATGACATATCTTATTTATTCCCATTAGACATGAAAAAGGATTTAGATTTGGTACAGTTAAGAAGTAATTAGTATACCCAGAAAACCCTAAGTTTGAATTCATTTGTTTACAGAATAAAAAACCTGAATACTTTAACCATTTTTGTAAATTCCTTTTCATAAAGTAGAGGTAATAAAGAAATCTGTTTATGTTATTCAGCAATACCGGCAAGCCTGCTTTAGAACTTTTAAAGCCTCTACTTATAGTTTAGCTACACTGTCACAGATATCGGAAGAGTTATCTCGAGATTACTTTCCTAGCTTACAAAGAAATCCAAAACCGAAAGTGGACCGGGTTAGGAAATGTAGAAGTTTGCCTTGGGAATATAGATACTGTACCGTCATATCCTCTACTCTGTCCATTACAACAAATTCATAGCTACAATTATCTGATCTGTTATCTGAACACCTTTGCTTGCAATACAAAAAACCAAAAGGAAGAAATTCACTTCAGCTCATTTACCTTGATACAGGGCACCCTTTAGCCTTAAATTCTTGAGACCCCGGAAAGGCTTTCTTACAGCTCCGAAATCTGAAATTCTGTATGACTTGTTTCTTATCAGCTAGACCGACCTTAGTTGTTAGGATAAGTTAAAGGTGTTAGATTTTCTTAGAGTAGGAATAGGATAAGAGAGATTGGCAGGCTTCTTGTTCTAATGGAGATAATAGTTTAGTACTCACAACTTAGAAATTCTATAAGATAGGTAACCGGAACTCTTTTCATTTTAAAGAACATAGAACTAATACAATTAGATAGGAATAAAGATCTATAAGGAATAAGGAAAGCTATTAGAACTTCGTACCTTGCTGTAAAGGATTTCCCTCAAGCTAAGAAAAGAATTCAGTATACCTAACCTGTCAATTTCCGTGCTGTTAAAGGAAAAAAGAGCGAAAATGCATACAATAGACCCAAAACAGAATAGTGCTATCCTCTTTGAGTCATTTCATACCTCCATTTTATTAGAGCCTTTTCCAAGAGACACCCAGGGAAGACTTCCGATTTTGAGAGATTTGATTGTTCAATTTGTATACGTTTTAGAGACGGATTTCTCATTCAGAGAGCCCAATTCCTAGAGGAGAGGTTTGAGATAACTCTATAAAGTAGAAAAGCTTGTAACATATTTCATGAAAAAACTAGAAACAAAGGAACAACAGGCAACCCCCTTTCCTTTATAGCCGCACAGCTTCCTTAGAATTCTTTTAAATAAGGGGTTGGTTTTCCAGTTGTTGTAGGTCTTAGGCGTAAGGTTAACTTTACTTTTGTCTTCCTCTGGTTCAAGTCCTATCTTATATTATAATACTAAAAACTTCCCTAGACTACCTTTCAAGAAATCCTAGGAATGGCTGCTATAAGCCAAAGGCTCTAACCCCAACAGCAGCCACTAAGGGAGGAAGACCCACTAACTAAAAGAAGAATCCCATAATAAATCCACAGGTATAGCTAAGAATTGGTAGATGTAGGTATGAGTAAGAAATAGGGTCTAGGTGAAGTAAAACTAGGAAGACTAACAACAAGCTCCATAGGATAAGTATCTTCCTCCCATCTCTCCTTAGACTCCTACTCCAAAGAAAAGTCTAGCAGCAAAGACTCCTAAACAAGTCGTGAAGAAAGAAGCTTAAGAAGTAGATGGCTTTTTTGTAGGTTCTCCGGTTTCCAGATAGTAAGAAGGATGTTTGGGAGTAAATGAATAGGCAAAGAATCAAGTTTCCAGTGGGTTAAGTTAGAGCCTTTTCTTTAGATATAAGGTTTTTGTGACAGGGAAGTTTTCTAGTCTTATAAAAGGAATAGCTGTTGTATACTTGGTCTCGAGGTTAGGAAGAGGTTTTTTCGCTTTCTAATTTGTAGATAAAGTTCTTGGGGGGTAGGAATGTAAACGGAGTAACTAAAGAGGCAAACTTTTTATCCTTTAAGCTGGGTTTTTGAAGGAAAAGTCTAAAACTAACTTTATTTGCTACAAATCCGAGAACTTAAATTTAAATAGGGCACCAAGAGAGAGGGTACTAGGCACACGGTTGTTTCGGGAATTTTCCTTAATTGTAGTTAAGTCTCTTGTTTATCGAGAAGGTTGATTTCTCGACGAGAATAAACACACCTATCATAAATAATAAACGCTTTAATCGCAGATAGAAGTATCCCTTTTAAGGAACAATCTATTATCAAAATCAAGAGACAGTGCTCCTGGGAACATCTTTTTTCTGTCGCGAGTGGAACTTTGTAGAGGCTTTTCTCTTTCTATCCATTGGGTTTGAAGAATATACTTAGATTTCCCGGATAGCGTAGAAAAGCCTTTAAAAGTCCAGAAAACCGAAAGCTTGCATAACGGAAGGGAAGTCCTTTAGTAATAAATAACCCGAAACTCAATATTTTGCTAATGACAAGGGCTTTTTACGAGATTTGCTATATAGATCTTAGTATTGCAATGGAAATAGAAAGAACTGCTTATAAGCTTATTTAACTATCTATTGAGGGTGCTTGATATTGTGTATTTTCTCTCATAAATTGTGAATTACAGTGACAGAAGCATAAACTATTCTTTACTAGCTCTTGTTCTCATTTTAAAGCGTAGCTTTTAGGCAAAACTTCAACCGGAGTACCAACATTACTCAGTTAAACCAAAGAAAGCGTAAATTACTTATTTTTCTACTTCCCATCAAAAAGGGCCGAAAGGGGCATAATATCTAAAGAGTAGGTCTTGTTTACTAGAGTTCTTTTAAAATATAAGTATGTTCCTATGCGTTTCACCTGGTGTAGCCGATACTTTTTAATGCTAGTAGTGTGTAGAAAAGCCTCTCATGAGAGCTGCTTTAGATTTAGGAAGTGCAAACTATTGTACGTATTATAAAAGCAACAACTCCAAGAATATAAATAAGACAAGGGCAATAACCCTAAAAAGAGGACTCCTTAAGATAGTAGTGCTTAGAAGATTTGGGCCTCATAAGAAAGCTACAGGTATGTGTGTGAGTATGAAGAAGATTCAGAGTACAGCTACAAATAAGAGATAACAAAAAACTTTTAATAAGCCAATATTCGGTAAGGTAAAACTAAAATTTAGCGGGTATTAAATTTTTATACTCGGTTAGAGCAAAAAAGACACTCCAAAAATTAGGAAACTAAAGGGGCTCTTCCCCTCTCCTAATACAGTGCTGTGTTCTAAGTTATAAACAAGAATATTTGTCCTTTTCACTTCTTTTAAATTTTAAATTCAAGTAGCATCGAAAAAAAGTCTTTTGCTTTCTTTTTGATAGCCCTACTTTTACTCATAATAGCTGTACTTGTATTGATAGCTAGGTTGGGACGGGTCTTACTTTTTTATCTTAGTGCTTCTTTTTTAGTACTTTTAGCTCTCATACTAGATCTATATCCTATTAATAGCCCATAAATTAGTAATTTAATACAAGCTCGGGTTGGGGTCATTAGTTTGCGGGACTGCCTAAATTCTTTTATGATTAGTAGAGTCTGCAGCTTATAAGTATCTTTTACTTTACTGCTATAGAGTAATAAATAAGTGTACCCATAATCTGTATTTCTAGAATTACCCGAATTTATCGAGGAGTTTCGACTAACTACGCATAGGAACCAAACCTTTGATCACTTCTGTTGTGTGACCCCCTCTCCAACTGCTAGAGATCCTAAAAGAGAGAAGCTTGCCGTAGAAAAATATCGTAAACGAAAATAACCTAGTAAAAAGTAGCTAATTACTCAACATAGATTATAGATTTTTAATGCACAATGTAAGAAATTTTTATAACGCTTTTAAGTGGTTAAAAAGGTAAAAGTATAGGTTGTTTTATCTGAGACCCTCCGGTAAGCGCGATTCTAGAGTATTCTATTCACATCTGTATATTGTACTCAATTTTTAGCTTTTAACGGGCCCTTTAAAAACCGCGCCAAAAATCCCCTCTTGTATATTTAAGTGAGGGGCACCCTGCTTGCTAACACGTCTCTAGGAGCTCCATAAAGTACCCTCGAACCTTTGCTTATCGAGTTTTCTTCTTATTCTGGCGGCGCGGACTACCTATTTACAATAGTGTTTTCCTTACTAAAGGAAACCCTTAAACGAGGTTTTGTGAGAAGCTTGTTTTTCGCGGACAGTTTTTCAAGAAAATACCGGGATTCCGTTAAGTTCGTATTAACAAAAAAGCGTAAACCAAATGACTGCGATACTATCTTTTTGGATATGAGGCATTAATGAATTATAAGACAAAGATCAAGAAAGCTAGCCAACGAACATCCCATGAATGAGAGCTTGTCGAGGAGTGAGGCATATTCTAAAAAAGTTATCCATTTCGGGCTCTTTTCATTAAAAGGAAATTTGAATTTAAAGCCCAGGACGTAAAAAAGACACTTTTATTGATTTTACATTTCTAGCCATCCTACTTTTTTCAAGGGGAGCGCCTCTGTCTAGAATTCCTGTAAAAGAACTCTCTTAGTCTCTTGTAAAAACCGACATCTCTCTACCTCTTTTCTAACCTTCACAAGCTCCTAATAGCTAAATTTTCCTTAGTCTTTTATTACCTCTATCTACCCCTCTTAGGAAAACCCCTACTTGGATTCTGAAATAGAATTTTCCTCTTACTAGAATCTTCTAATAATAGAACTTAGAAACCCAGAAATATCTAGGAATTAGTACTCTAAATATTGAGCAAAGTTAGATACAATAGGTCTGGATTCAATAGAATAAGCCTAAAGGTTCTTATCTAATCTTCCTTTTTTACTTGTACGAGTTCCTATCTCTTACTCTTCTTTTTATATTTTTATATTATAGGCATTGCTAGTGCTTGACTAGATTGCTGCTTGTAATATATTGGTTATTGGTGGAAAAGCAAATAAATATCAGGGCAAGGGCTCCTAGGTTTTATATATTAGGGTTTACTTTTTAGTTCCATTAGGGCTAAAAGTACCTTTTTAGAAATACTGATGTACATGATATTTACAACAGGACCAGGTACAGTAGCCATAAAGCATAAATAGAGTACTATAATCTATAATTAAGTATTAAGGACTTTGTAGGAGCTTCCTAATCCCTCGAAAGTAGATTATGCTAATTCTTTCAGAAAAAACTTTATCTAACAAACCTATTTTACGGCTCTTTTAATGTAATGTGCTAAAACTTATTTTCATAACCTTACATGTATGACTGTCCATTTTAAGAAGTTGCTCCGGTATGGTTAACTCTTAAAAACCTTAGGATCTTAAACTAAGGAAATAGTACAAAGAAAAAATAAGTCTTACTCTTGCTGTTCTTGTTGTTGCCTCTACTACAGCCTCTAGCTAATGTATTACTTATTCTTCTATAGTAAGTGAAATAGAGTATAGCTATACCCACTAAAACAGGATCCGGAAGATAAAGTCTATACTCTAACTTTATTTACCCCAAAAAATCCTTACGATAACACCGAACTTCTACAAAAGACTGAAGGAAGCATCTCTTACAGACTTAGTTTTATAACCCTACTCAGTTCAGTAAAAGCCTGCAATTACAAACTCTGCTAGGGATACCTTACTCTATAAAATCTCTCCTTTTCGGAAACTGGAAATAAAGGAACATATAACCCTCCCTTTGGTAAGCCTTTCCTTAGTATTCAAAAGGAGCTAAGTAGAAACTGGGTTTTAGCAACACAATTACAAAAAAGACTCTTAAACCTAAATAAGCCTAATTTTAAATAATACGAACTTCTTTCGTTATAAAACGCCTTGTATTCATTTGTTTACCTATTAAAAAAAGTTTTTCGATATTCCGTATCTGAAGTGAAGTCAGCAGGAATGGGACTCCTTCATCTTTAGTCAATTCCTAGCATTTTAGATTCTACGCTCTGCCCAATAACACTTGCTCAGATCATGGTAGATAAGCGAAATCCTTAACTGACAATTTCTGTTATACATTCCTGTAGATACCGTTTAAGCTAAAAAGAGGATGCCCCGGGAAACCAAACTTACCTTTTAGTTATACCTTATACCGGAAACATCTTACTTTCGACCTAGAAAACCAACAGCCCACAAAACCCTAAATAAAATACCCGACAAGAGGAAACCCAAGCTATCCCTTAAAGTTCTACACATGTCTTTACTGGAAACGGATTACCTTTAACTTTAAATATCTTTAAATTAAATAGAATATACGCGCGCTCGAGAGTTGCAGCATGTGTTACAAATCAGGGAAAAATATAGAATGACTTTGAAATCCAGCCTTCCTTTAACTATGCATTCTATATTTGAGATGAAAAGTTAGAGGAAGTGCACACGGGTTCAAATCACCTTGACCTTTCTTGGGTCTCTATTGCTTTAGTGCCTATTAGGAAAATTCCTGGGTCTGTTAACTAGACTTGAATGAAGAAAGAAGAGTTCCTTTAAACTTTATTTAATAGTCCCTTACGACTTATTACAGATACAGGGGAAAGTACTAACAAGTAGGCAACCTTCTCAGAGCTTCTCTTCTACTCAATAGGAAATATTCTATAAAGTCTATATAATAGCGTCTCCCCTTATTATTTATTCATACCTCAGTTAACTTAAAATCCAAATCCATTTTTATCAGATTTTAGATTACTTAATAAGAAGCCCTGAATAAGGGGATACCTTTCCTTATGTCAGTACTTGCTTCTTTAGAAATTGCCCTATAGACCCTTTTCGGGGTTTAACCAAGTGCTGTAGATAGCAAACAGAAATTTCAACAAAAAAGCCACCGGGTCCTCATGAATACAACTCGTTTGTACTGGACTTCATGCCTCGGCAGGTTTGGATTCAATAATTGTAAACGAAAAAGCAACCCTTATAAGGATTTTCCTAATGTTTTAAGATTTAGAAGCTATACCGAGCCTTTGGCGGGATTTTTTAATAATTAGAACTAATAAAATAAGGGCAGACTCTGGAATTTCTTAAGAGTAATTTCGGTCCTTTTTCGTTGAAAAAGCTTGCGATTTTCTTTTATATTTATATACTGCTCGTTTTCAATACATAAAGTTTCGTGGTTAGGACTTTCCCTTGGGGAATTAGATACTAAAGTCTAAAGTCTTATATACTGATTGTTAGGGAATCCTTATGTTTTTTTACATTTGCTTGATAAGAACAATCACTACCAAACTAAGGAAGTCCTCAACGGAATACTTTTTTAGCAGGTTTTCCTTTATCGGCAACCGGATATCGCTAACTCAAATAAAATTAAGCTTGTCCGTATAAAAAGCCAAGCAATTCCCTTTTTTAATTTAAATAAAGCGCCCTAGGATTACTTGGGCTAAACAGGATATAAAAAGGCTTTTGTTATATAACTTTAAATTACGCCTTTGAAATTATAAAGTATCCTTAGAGTACAGGGGGTATCCAAAATATAACTAAACTCAAAGAGTAGCTTCCCCGTAAAAAAAGAACGCCTAAGTAGCGAAAGCAAATGACCAATCAAAAGTGTAGTTGCAGTTCAAGACCCACTAAAAGTCAATACAACTGTTAAGAGGCCACTAACAGGACTGACTCTAATTGCTAAAAAAAGACTCGGAATCCCTTAAAAAACTTAGATACTACTAGTTAAGCGTATGATACAACCCATTTCTCTTGAGGTTATTTTAAGAAAAGTTAACGGGTATATTCATTTTTGACATTTCAGTTATGCAAAAGCGGGTACTTTGATATCCGATTTACCAAGCATCTTAGACTTAAGAGGTTAGGAATGTAACTCCTTCCTGGGATTGCTATAAGGTTGATAGCTAATTTCTACTAGATTTAGCTTTCTTCAGCAACACCTACACAGATTTTAGTTATATAAAAATATCCCCTGTTTAGAGTTTACCAGGGCTGCCCTATCTTGATTCTTTGGTTACGCTCAGTGAATAATTTATTCGTAATTTTTAGTTCTACAACTCTTCTATTAGGCTTAATGAAGTCCTTTCCCCGATATTTTGTTCAATTCAACTCCGAGGTATTCTTAATGCTATAACTTTCTGGTGGAAAAAGACTACGAGTCCCAGATATATAGAAAGTCCCCCTTAGGACATAATCCTTTACTGGGTTGGTTTTTTACACCGGAATAAATATAGAAGACAAGGCTGCATCGAAAAGTTTGGAAAAGCGCCTCCAAAGTAAATCAAGTATGGGATATAAAATCCATTTTCTAAGTAATTTTATAAAATAAAGTATAATTGTGTTATGCTCCTGTATAAGGGTTTCCTTTGGTAATTTAAATTAGTATTAACCAAGACTTGGACAAAAGATCCCTCGAACCTCTAAGCTAAGGTGGGCTAAAACTTTTTGTGTGATAAAGAGGGAGTTCTGAAGATTGAGATTAGGAAGAATCCAAAGTGTTAAGTCAAAGAGTCGAGATTTGCCGTTGATGAATAGCATAAGACTAGGTATGATTAGGATACCTTAAGTAAATCCGAAAATTACTATTCAATACTCAATCCTTCTTATATTTTATAAGGAATTTCCAGTACCGAGATTTTTGAATAAAATAAAACGTTCACTCTTCAATGTAAAAGGGTTAAACAACCAGACGAACGAAATACTTAGGGTGTCTTAAATTAAGTTCCTTTTTGCATTGCATGATTAAAGTACCAGGGGAGAGGTCTCTTTTTTTAAGCAAAGAGTGTTATAAGCTTCTTTTGTAGGGATATCATAATCAAACTCTTGCTATGCTTCTGAAGTTCAAGGAAGTTCCTGCAAGAAAATATTTCAGAAAAAGGGGTCCTGTTCTTATCGAAGTAAGTCGTCTTTGGATACGTTTGGTATTTTATACTCTGGAGCTTCTTGCTAAGTTCTTTGTAATTAATAAAGAGTCTCTCAATTCTGTAACGCTAGACCTCATAGACTACCCTACTAGAAATAAGTTTAAGTCAATAAAAAGGGTTTCCTATTGAATGAGTAGCTACCTCCTAGATTTTAGGATCCTTCGAAGTCTAGATTCTCTCCCTGTTTTGAAAGACTCTAACTCGTTCTGACAAAGAAGTCCCTGGTTATACCTGCGCTTTTCGAGAAACTTACGAACACTAGTATAACTTTCCCACGATTTTTGGAGATACTATACACGACTTATTAGCATACCGGAAACCGAACTTTTTGTGCAATCCTATTCTTGATCATCCCCAAGTCAAATCACTTGTTAGAATTCCTCTACTCTATAATAGCTAGAGAATTTCTTCTCTTGGAGTTCTTTTAGCTTACCACTACAACAGTTTACTCCATTATTAATTACCCCTTTCCGATCTAATCTGAAACTAACAGCCATAAGACCTCGGTTTCGCCAAAACGGGTAAAGTATACATATCCTGTTTGCAAGCACCTTCAAGAGCCCCCTTTTTTTGTTTTTCTGTTATGTTAAATTTATATAAACGTATAGAATATATAGTCCTTTTGAAGAATTCCCTAGTTATTTTACCTAAGAAAGCTAGAGCTACCTAGCCCAGAGCTAAATAAAAGTCTCTACCCTCATTGGGAATAACAAAAGCCTTGTTAAAGCGGAAAGCTCCCTTGGGGGTTTTCTAGATTAAAGATAATTAAAAACTTATAAAGAAGTGGGGCTCCTTTTAAAATACGTATGCTAACCCATGAAAATAGGGCTTTATACTGCTAATTATACATTACATTAAGAGGACCCTAATTCGGTACAAAAAGTGCTAACCAAAGAACCCCTTTATTATTTTATTACAGATTTGCAACAACTATTTCCTATAAAAGTAAGGCAAATAACGAATTATACTGAGGAAAGCCTAAGGTTATCTATACTCCTTATTAGAGGTTTAGTTTAGAATATTTAAAGGGCTGGACTGGGTTTACCAAAATATGCCTTTAACCCTAAGTGGGAAATGCTTCTTTTAGAAGGCTCCCTTTGTTTTGTTACAATACATATAAGAATAAAACTTGCTATTAAGCGATTAAGCTCTGAGAGTGGGGTATAAAAAATTCTCTGAGGGATTCTAGTTCCGAGCTTTGTAAAATTTATTTGTCCACAACTTACCTATATCATATATAAGTCCTAAACTGCCTAAAAAGTGCACTTCTTTCAATAGCACGGAACTTGTGTCAGGTTTTTTTTAACAGACAAAGATATATCTTCAAGTTTTTGTGAAGTCTAACCGGCCTAATTCTTTTTTCTAAGTAGTTTGGAAACCTTTTACTTAAAAAGGTATATTAGTTTTTTCTTTATTCCCGATCTAGTATAATTAGAGTTGCTAGGAGTTCAATAACATAGCTAAGGCGCGGGTCTTTTTGAATTTGGGAGTTTAGGGGTTGGCTTCTTTCTCTTGCTTTCGGTTTACCTAGATCTAGCGGGAGTTTATATATACTATCTAGAATAAAGTATGTTTAATTAAATATAATTTAGGTGTCTTTTCTTAACAAACTCGTTATAGTGCCACCAACTCTTGTTATTTAGAAAGTGGATTAAAGTAATTAGGGTTTACTAAATAAAACAAGTAAAACTTAGAATTTTTCGTTATACTGAAAAATATAACTTATGCTAATCCAGTAAGACTCCAGTGTTATGGGTTCGCTATTAACCGTTCCACTAAAAGCAATAAAAAGATAAGTCAGGGATTTCTAACGAAAGAGGTTTCATTGTATTTGTATTTACGGTTTTCTTTTATAAAATACTAGAATGGAAATGAATTTAGTCTAGCTGCTCGATAGGCTCTAAGAAATAAAGAAATTTTTCAAATACAAACAGGGGGTAGAGCTTTGTGAAATACATGGGTTTTGCAAGAGGTAATTTGACAAGCAAGTCTAGTTTCAGAAAAGCGGGGAATTGCAGGGAAATAGAGGGGTGTAAAGGAATTCCTAGTTAAAGTCCAAACTTTTTCTCCTGCGAGTAAACTGAAATAAGACTCCTAAGGAGAAGATTAGTTACGGCCCAAAAACAAAAGGAAAGCTCTTGGCATCCTAATGAACTAAGGTCGGGTACTTTTAAGCTACATATAAGAAATGCTAAAGCAAGCCTCAGACGGGGCTCCCCGTTTAACAAGTCTTTATAGAATAGAGCCAAACGGGGTATTCTTCAAGACATTTTTACTGATAGGCGCTCTTATCTTAGGGTATAGGGGGAATTAAAGAAGTGTTTAATCTTACTTCTATCAAAAGAAAGCCTGCCCTATACTGATCTCTCAGTCTGGCCCTGCGAACAAATTTTTGACTAGGGGATCCGCTTAGCAGATAATTTCATTTTCATTTTAGCCTTAAAAAGATACTTTTGAGAAAGCTTGTTCCGTTTCCTAATATTGTGTAAAAAGTAGAGTTTTTGACTGAACCTGTATTGAATATTTGTAGGGTTCATTGAGGACTTTGGTTAATCCCCAGACTTTAATAAAACCTTTCTCTAAGCTTTCTTTTTTACACTTAAATCCTATATAAAAGCTTATTACTTGTTGTCGTATTAGAACTTAATAACCACTTCTCTAGCCCAACCAACAGAAGGTTCGTGCAACTTATCTAGTATTTCCTATTAATTTCTTAACGCGCTTTGGCTTAACTTGACTATTTACTAAGTTTATAAATAATTAAAAGAAATAAAGTAAGAAAAAGACTTGCTTAAAAAGCTTTCTCCTTAAATTGTGCAGTAACCGAGTTGGATATTTAGAGTTTTACAAAAATCTACAGAGATTTGTACCCATAATATATAAATAATGCAGAGACGAAGTACTCTTCAAAGTATTTCATAAAAGTTTAAGGGTCCCCTAAAAAAGGCACAACAATGTAAGTAAACCCAGTAGGGCACTAAAGTAAAAAGGGGGTATGAAAACTCGTTAACACGTAAGGATTTACCCGGAGCTTTTCGCTGTCTCTAAACACTTAATAATTATATAGTTAACAAGTCCATCAAGGGATCCTCCTTTATTTTATTTAAGAAAAGTACTTTTACAAGCGACGAGGATAAGACTGAATTATAGGCTTTGAAGTCTGGTTTTTAGTTATACTTTTTTTGGGGGGGCCCTCTTCGACTAAGCAAGCACATGTCATCCCGAAAGTTCCAGTTGACTTATAGCACGATTACGTTAGATATTACTTTCCCCCTATTCCCCTCTCTATTTGCTTCGGGTATAAAATAGAAAAAGGCATCCCTATCTCTTACTAGTAGGTTGTCTACTACCCTGTTTCTGGTCTGAGTAGCAGTTCCCTAGTAAATATCAAGCATAGAAACTCCTTAAAAGGGTAACTATGGAGATATTGCCCTGGCTTAGTTAAATATGGGATACGCGTTTTAGGTAATAAAAGAAATTTTTAACTTATCTTGTAAAAACTCAAAAAGGAAACTTCGATCTATAACTCCAAGGGCTCCTTTTTGTCTAGAATACTTGAAACTCCGAATACATCAATATATATAAGATTGACTAACAAGTTACATAATATGACATCTATTTCCTAACCGACTGCCTACGAAGAGAAATGAAAAACAGAGACCTTTTAACGGATTCCTTTTTCTTGTAAGAGTTTCGAATCCTGTTTATTAAAAATAAGCTGAGACTGGTTTTGTCGCTTTTAGATTCTAAGGGGTTCTCCAAGAAATGTTAGAAAGAGTTACTTATTCAAAGGTCTTAATTTGCTCGATTGGGTTGGGAAGGAATATCCTGAATACTCCCCTATAGCTGTAAGAGATTTATTACACGGTCTAGGAAAGACTCTTTTTAAAAGTTCGACCTTGCTGCTAGTACCCCCGACTTGCTTTAGTCAACTATTGCTTATATATCTAAAAGTTTGTTGTGACTTAGTTAGGAATTTCTTTTTGCTCCCCCTCTTGATTATAATTCAAATATCAATACAAGAGGCCGCTTGTGGAAAAGTCCCGAACAAAATTACGAGTTAATTTTGCTTTTTACTAGACTTTGAAATTTATATTGGGATAAAAAACAGCATATATCTAACATAGCTAAATTTTTCATCAAAAAGTAATTCTCTGTTCTAACCTGATGCAAAAACTCTTCCTTTTTACTAAAGCTCTCTTTTAGAAAGATTTTGGTAAACAGACCCACATTTAAAAGTCACTTCGTTACCTCGATTAAGATGTTACATTTGTAGTACCTCTTAAATCAGAAAAAGCTCTTACTCGTATTCACTTCCAATAAAGAAAGGGAAACCCCCAAGATGTTTTATGTTTCAGTAGCACTTATGTCAGGCACCCTTTTGGTATAGAATAGGACTCCCCTTACTTGATAATTTAAGACAGGTGCATTTAAAAAAGAGAAAGCTTTAGCAGATTCCCTTGCAGGGCTCCCCTTAGGATTTCTACTAAGTGTGAGCGTTTATTTTATACCTAACCAATCCTAGGAAAATTTGTAGGGTAACCTACCCCGGGGGTGGAAAAGAGATTCTAATGTCAAAAATTGCTAAATCTATTCTAGATGGCTGTAACTTTAATGTAATTAGGAGAACAAAGCATATAAGGAAAAATCAGAATAAACCCGAGCGCCCTTATATGGGTAAAGGTTTCGTAAACAGATTTAGGGTACATTTCCTAGCACCAATGACTAAATCTAAATGTTTATAGCACCCAGGGGTATTCTAAAAGCTTTGTGGAACCCTTAAGAGTAAGAGTAAAAAGAGAGTTTCTAATTTCAAGTTTCTCTCGACTTGCCTGCCCAAGAGTCATTAACCCTATAGGATAGGAATAGAATATTGAGGCGTCGGGCTTGCGCTTTTCAGACAAATAAGAATATGGGCTTGCGCTTTTCTGTTATGAGCCTCGCTTCACCAGAAAGCACTGGATCATCTATTAAGTTATATGAATATTCTTTCATTCCTTAGTTATCTTATAATTTTGATTCTTTATCTTTCTTTTTTCTTGAATATACTTATGTTGATGTCTTTTCTAAGCTCTTTAGTTACTCTTTCCTAAGCAATAAAAGAAACCCTCTTTTTCTGAGGGCTCTCCTGGGGTATTCTTCTGTATCATTTGTCTGAGGTCTATTTCCCAAGTAGTGGGGGTTCCCTCACTAAAGAGCGCTACTACTGATAAATAAAGTTTTTATTCTAGAGCAGGATAGAAAAATAGAATTATGCAGTGCCCGTGAGTAAACAACACACTTTCGTTCTATATTTCTATTAAAATTTCAGTTACTGAATAGCTTTAACTTAGGTCTTTCTACAATCTCTCTGTCAAAGCTTCCGTTCTAGTCAAATCTCTCGCAAGCCTGATACTAAGGTAGTAAGCCCCTTTTTAGTCTATACTATTAAGCTATCCCTTTCTTTAGATAAAGCCCTTTTTCTTTCAAGAGCCCCCTTTATAGGAATAATCGGCTTATATTGATATCCTTGGTTTTTAGTTTTTAACTACAATTATGTAATCCTGTTAGGAAACACAAACCTTTATGAGGTGCTTAATTTAGCAGATTCTTAGCCCTCTTTGGAAAGCCAAGGACTCTTTAAAGTAAAATAGATTATTCCGGAATTTGAAATGAAAGTAACTTTTTCCTTTTTGGCTATATTGGGTATAAGAGTTTAAAAGGGTTGCTCTTGTGTTCTGTTTTAGTATCCAGAATCGAAATAAGGAATTCTAAAACTATGTAAGGATTCAAAGGCCGTTAAAGAAGTCCATAATTAAAATACGGGAAATCCCACGTTTTCTGGGTTATGTACCCGAACCGCCTAAGAGGTACCTAAACTCAGAATAAAATTCTATTCTGGATAATAACTTTGACTTTGTTTGTTTTTGTCTGTATTGCTTATACTTATTCTTCAGGTAGTCCTAACCATTATAAAAGTAACTTCTGTTTTGTCTTTAGAAAGTTTTTCTAGATGTAGCTCTAAGAAAAGGTATGTTACAGAATAATAGAACAAGTAAGAGTCTGAATTTAAGTAAAGAGGAGTCTTGCAGCTAGGAAAGTTTTTTTAGGTTATCTGGTTATCTGAAAGTTAAGGTGTTATAGGTCTTAAGAAGAGAGGTGATTTTTAAGATTAAGAAAAAAAAAAAAAAGCAAGTCTTGTAAGAGGTTTTTGGGTGTATGTGTTACGTATGTAGTATTAAATACTTTTTAGATAGCTTTAAAATCAGGGCCTTTCAGACTGTCGGTAATATGGATTTTTTCTTTTATATGGTACTACAACCTCTTTTAGCGATAGGAACAAGGAACAGGAGGAATACCCCTTAATTAAGTACAACACATTACCTTACAAGGTCTAGATTAATTAAGAAATCGAAACAAGACTATTGTAGCTAGAAAGAGACAGGAAAAAGACAAGGAACCCTAAAACGACAGTAAGACAAGTATAGCAGCTAGCTTAAGGACTAATAAGAAAATAGAGTAATTCTCATTTCTGGTTCAAGGTCATTTAATAAAGGGATAAGTATACAAGTGGAATTAGGTTATTAGGGTTTAGACGTTATTAAGGAGTGACATATAGCTAAGGGTTAAATTGTCAATTAATTTTTAAAGATTAAAGGGCTTACTCAAGTATACATGATATAAGGAAACCAACTCTTTGCACCCACCCTTTTTTAGAAAGGCAGAGTAGCGCGGGTGCCCTCTTTCTTGTTCTTGGCGGTAAATAGAATTAGATATGCCACGGATTCAACATGCAAATAAATGCTTTTTAGGGTTAGGGTATTCCTGGAACAATTCATTCTCCTCGCTTTGCTTTTAAGGGATTATCAATCGCCGATTTTAGGATAATTTAATTTCTGTATTTTCCGTAAAACTCTGATTCATGAAGGGCAAAGAGCATCCTAACTTATTTAATAGAATAAATACTTGTTTATGACACTAACATAGCCGCCTATTAGACCAAATCTGGAGCACCAAAGTAAGAGATGAATCGGGTTTTTGTAAATTACAGGATACTCTCTCTCAAATTGAAACCAAGGGAGAAGCGAACCCTGTTATTATAAGGACGGTTACAGATAGAATCCTGAAAATAGTTTTTACTAAATTCTTTTCTAAATATGTAATATCAAAAACGTTATCTTATTGACTTTAGATACTTCTCGTTAAAGCTGGAGAAAGGAGGTTTGCTTAAGCTTAAGTAGGGTTTAGAATCCGCGAAACTAAAGGAACTCTTGACAGACTATCTCGTTTAGGTCGAAGCGCCAATAACCCAGAGAATCAAAATACAGGAAGTCATTACATATTATTAGATAGGATATCCCAGTTTATGTATATCTACATCTTAGATTTAGAACCTCTTCCTTACTATATGCATATGCTGTGTATTCTATTATTAGGCCCGCCCCCAAGAGACTGAAAAAAGTGTTGCAATCCTTTTGCCTAAATTCTCCTAGGACCCTTTATTTGGTTCTAGAATAACGCCTTATACTTTATAAACTTCCAGCTTTATTATGCAATTACCGTAGTTGGGTTTAAAATAGTCTACATTTTTTTTAGAGATTTCTTATCTTATAAAGGAAAAGTAGTTGTTAAGGAATTTTGTTTTAAATATTAATTTTAGAAATGACTCCCCGTAAATAAGGATAACTACCTATGACTTGAGCTTAGGACTATATATACCCCACGTTTGTTGTAATTCATATACAAAAGTTGATTGTACATTTCAAACGAGTCCTGTGTACTCCATTTATACCTAATCTTAGTTATCGCATTGTATCTATTCTCAATTTAGTATATTTAAGATTTTTATAAAGGTAATCCTATTCGATACTAGGGCGCTCAAAAAGAGTAATAAAAGGAAGTATAGAAATATCTGAACTAGTGGACTTTCTAAGACTTTTTATAAATCAAATTGAGTCGTTTTAAGGCATTGGGTGTTTTCCTAGTTAGATTATAAAGAAGGCTTATTTACAAGCAAGGGGAATCCCCACTTAAATCAAGGAACTCTAAAGCATATAAAATTACCTATAAGAAAAAGGAAACTTTCAAAAGACAATAACAAGTCAATATCGATACTGATAAGATAAGAGAAAAGGGGGCTTAACTTAGTAATTGAGGCAATACAAAAAAAGTCTCTTTATGCTACAAAATCCGATAAAGACTAAATAAAGAAAGACTCTTATCCAACCAAGCCGCTTCCTAACCAGGGGACTTGAAAAAGTCAAATCTCTAACTCTAAATGGAGGGATTTTTGTCTTATTTCAAGTTATGAGAGGAGGATTTGACATTGTTCGGCAGGGAATCCTAGGAATAGTATAGAATTTACAGACGGATTAAAAGGGATTCTATTTCCTTCTGTGTTTAGTTATCCGATTTATATAAGTGGGTCACTACTGTTTCGTAAACAAAGTTCTGTCATGTTATATACAGCATAAATTGCTTGTAAATTACTAAAACTCGCGATCGAATGGCCTCTTTTATATACTTAAGTAGTGGTCCTCGAAGCGCTAGGTTTTCTAAACTGCTCAACCTTGTTACGAAGCAACCAAACGGAAATTGCATGGTTTACCTTTTTTATACTTGTATTAATAATATGGACTGAAAGAGGGGCTTACATTCATTGTATATTAATGTGTCCGTTTTTAGAATTCCTAATTTAAACTTCCTGGCGAAACCCAAGAAAAAAATTTTTCTTATGCAAACCAATACAATAGCATGTAAACCATGTGACAGCAAGACCTAGCCACAGGAACTCTCAGTTCTAAAGTAGAAGTATTCTTATCAATATTATAGAGGTAAATAAGCTTACTTTACTAGGAAAACCCCTTTCTAATGTTTTTCTTTATTTAATTCATTAGGTGTTGGATAGCTCTTGTAAAAAAGTTAATTAACCTTAAAAAAGGTCCCGTTGCTTGTTATGTCACAAAGTCCTTTATTGGAATCACTAACTAATACAAAGAATATCCACGCCCTTAAATTTTAAAAAGCGAGACGGTTGAAATCTATTTATCTAAAGCTAGGCTCTAGTAAACTAAGAAACAGATGAAAGGGTACTATATATAACGGTGTTGTCTTAACTTAATAAGAAGGGTTTTCTTTTAACGGGAGTTTACTTATATTTAAAATATATTGGCTTTATGAATAGATAAAAGGAGGGGGGGCTCTATCTACTGGATTTCTTGTAAGAATAAATACTTAACTTAAGGGATTTTTCTTCTTACTCTCATACTGGCTAGGAAACGGCAAGTAATGTCAATGACTTGTGTTGCTACTCTGAGTTCTTGCAGGAGGGGGGATCGGTCAAGGGCAAGGGGAAAGATGAGTAGGGATGGCTTGGTTAAGGGAAGAGCTTATCTGTTTATCTAGTAGCCACACTGCTTGGGATATGAGAATGAAGGGGCGGATTTTCTTACTTTGATAGGTTTGTAGTTGGTAAGTCAGCACTTTAGGAATGTATAACACAGAGATTTGAGTTTCCGCTTTACTTTAATAGGGTAGCTACGCATTCCTTTGATATGTCTAGTATAAATGGTATCCCTCATAAATGATATGGGAGGGCTCAAAAGAGTTATCGAAAAAGGTTGTAGTTAGTGCGTGGGTAAATATAGGGACTTTTCCAGCTAACCGCTTCCTTCCTATTCCTAAACGTAGTCGTTTTTGCTGAACAATATTTAACTTTTCCAAGGAAATCCTTTTATTTACGGAACCTACCAAGTTCCCTTTAACTTTGGCATTCTGAGGCGTGATATATCTCCTTATCATGAAAAACTTACTACTCTTCAAATGACAATGTATATAGGGTTGTTCTTTAACGGGTCTAAGCCTATTTCTTTAGTTTAGAATCTAAAGTATGCGCTTTTAAAGCACTTACCTCTCGTTTTGTGCACAACCCCAAATCGCTAGAGCTACTCAGGAAGCCCCGGGGTCCTTTTTTTGTCGCCTTAAATTTTTTTAGAGAAGTTTTTTCGATCTTTAATTTAAATCGGAGTCGGGGTGTTATAGTACTGTACTTTTAAGTATAGGAGGAGGTTACATACTATTGGGTAAAGAGTAACCCCCTTATATTTTAAGTGCTCCGCTTTGTATCAGTAAAATAAAAAAGAACCAGGGTAGAAGCATTCTAGTCTTTTTTTAGGGTATAATTAACTAAAAGATTGAACAAAGTAAGTAAAATACGCTCGCTTAAGAGGGAAATTTTTAAATACAAAAAAAGCAGCTAATTAGTGATTGACCTTCACTCAGGGGACCCTTATTCAAAAAAGTACTTCTTGCAGGCTTACTTACAAAAGGATGTTCGGATTAACCAAATTAGGATACTGCTTTTATCAAGCTTAACTAGCCTTTTACTAACCCTTTATACTAGGATAAGGATCCCGTACTGTTTTGTAAAGGGGTTTCGGAGTTTACTATTATATGATATACTAGCAAAGCTATCTTGTTGAGAATAAGAATTCCTTTTTATCCTTGTTTAATAAGTACATCCCTATATTACGGGAGTAAGGCATACCTTGTAACCCTCCTAGACTTGAATAAAATTGAGTTGAACTCGGTGATATTCCAATTACTCTCTTTCGGACTCTAGTCAGGAATTTCTTTTATATTATATCTTTAAAAACTTAAACCCTGGGCCAAGGAATTCCTAATTTGGCTTGTTTTTTCCATAAGAAATCTCTTTACTGACTAAGCTTTGTGCAAAGTTGATTTAATGTAATGAGCAAGTCGTAAAAGAAATGTCTTGTAGCAGTGCTCTGACTGAAGCTCGTAAAACCTGCGCTTCTCAAAAGAAGTTGCATTATGATCCTATCAAATTAATTGAGGTGCTAGCTGTACGATAAATTAAGCTCTACTTTGGTATCAAATACTAAGGATTTCAAAAGGCACATTTCTAAGGGTGATGAGATTAAAAGTTCCTCTAAAAAATTTAAGAATACAAAAGCAAACTCCGCATACTGTACCCCCAAGAAGACTCACGAAAAGAATTCAGGATTCATTAGAGTAGAGCTATACCTTTAGTCTGTATCTGTATTTCTAAACCGTAGGAAGAGCTTTTCTATCCGTTGGGAGCCCTTTTAGTCCTTGCAGTTAGACCCGCGCTCCTGTTGTTACGGTTCCTGTAGCTAGTGGAGCTAATTGTAGCACAGTAATAGGAAAGAGGTTTATATGGGAAAAGAAAGTAACATAGTTATTATGTTATTATTTTTATTGTATTAGTATAGGTAGTGTACAGGCAATAACAGTATATAGTAGTTCTTTCTTTAAGGGAATATGCCTCCTGTCTTCTGCGTTTATCGTTATGGAGAGTGGGTCCTTACTAGTACAGTGCAATAGTCCCTCCGGCTGAAGGGAAACGAAGGAAGTTATAATGTTATATAGTTCTTATTCTTATATTCTTTTAGCTGTTTAGTTAATTTTAATAGATAGAGCAAAAGTTATTCGCTAAGCTATAAGTAATGAAATGTAATAGAGTATAATCGCTTGTATTAGTATAACGCTCTTGCCTTTTTTGTAGTTATTACTAGAGGAGTATAGAAACTTAGTAAGATTAATTATACATTTCTCGAGGGAAGCTTTGCGAAGAAGGTTAACTCATTATTGTTTTTGAGAGAACTTACACTATAACCAACAGAAAAAAAGCCCTTAACTTGACTTCATACTCTAAACTTGTTTTTCTTATTCTGCACGCTCATTTATTAGGGCCGGTAAAACATCCCTACAACCCCTTATTTTATTTTACACAATCTAGAAAAGCTCCTTCCTCCTAGCTGCTGGACTCTCCTTTCTTATAACCATCACTTTGTATATGCTTACCAAAAACCCGAAAAGGAATAGAATAGAAAAAACAAACCCGAGCAGGACCCCTATACGGGGATTCCTATTTACTTAACATACAGAATTAAAGACAAAAAATCCACTTAACGAATTTCTTTTGTTAAAAAAAAATCCCTTGTTCAGAAAAACCTGAGATGAGATTACTATTATCTTTCGAGAAAGCTTCTAACCGCACTTGCAAAAAAACAAGTAATTGTGTTGCTCTAGCCTATTAGTTATATATAGAATATATAGAGATAGAAAGATATCGGTATTGATTAGCCCCAGATGGATCCCTCATCCTTTTTTAATCCGTAAGGAAGATACGAACCCTAGTTAAAATTGGTAATACTTTATTATTCCCGATCGCAGTATAACGGGGGAAGGGTAGCGCATTGCAGTTATTTGATAGTACATACTCACACTATAATACAAGGAGGGCCCGGCTTATTCTTCTTTCTTTGACCTAGGCTTCTTAGACTTACCCGGCTTAGTTGACTTATCTGACTTCTTATAGTACTTCTTTTAACAAGAACAGAAACTAGAGCAAGCGCAGAAGCTATACTATACTAGCAGCAAGCAGGGGCATCCGTAGTATTAGTAACCCAATTTTACAGCTAACTTCCAAAAGTAGAGAAAACTTTACCTGTTACACACACCGCTTGCTCTCGGGAACTTAAAAACAAAAGAGGACCTCCCAATGAGTAAGAGAATTCCAGACTTGAAACACAGGAGCTCTCTAAAAGCATAATTATGTACTTGTACTTTTAATAGAAGCTGATGAAGTATCCTAGATCTACCGAACCCCTCTTTTTAAAAGCGGATACTTTTAACTACCCAAACTTTAGATTAGAAACTTCCAACCCCCTTACGCGCAAGACAACAGGTAGAGGTTTCGAATCCAGTCATTACATTATAGATTTTTTGGTTCGGGGACCTTACAAAGTTATCCGGGGTCTTCTTGTATATTTTGGGTCAATAAAAACCCCATATTACATGCTTTTAATCGTCTAGTTCTAGAGTAAAGGAATCCCCCTTAATAAAGCCTTTTTCTATATACCAAAAAAATAGCAAGAAAGCACAAGCTTTCTAGCGGATAATAACCCCCGGAGCGCCCATATGCTAATAAATAACTTCCAATTCTATGTTACTGCACACAATTCTTGAAGAGCGTACCTACTTACTACTTAACTTGATTAAGTTAATATCGAAGTTAAGGCCGAAACCCGTGTAAGTTGATACTAATTTACAAGTCGAAAAATTGCATAAAAAGATTCTGACTTAACTATATGCTTCAACAATTCAAAAGAATAGGTTTCTTACCTTATAAGTACTCTCTCGGGTAGGTCAAAAAACCTACTAAAGAAGTAAAAAGCTCTAAGTGCCTATTCTATTATAATTATATAAAATAAAAAGGAGTTATTTTAAAATTATCGTAAGGCATATATGTTTTGTTAAACTAGGGACTTCCTAAGACTTTACACGGATACCGAAGTTTATGGGTATACCCTTATATTTTGCTCTTTGTAGAGATAGCACTAAGGCGATTCCCCTTAACCGTTAGAGGAATTTTTTTACGGTAAGCTTTTAATATCGTATACCTCCTGTTTCCTGGTTACTAAGTGGAACAGATAATATTTAAATCGTCGGTACTTAGACGCTTTCCGAAGCTATTGGTTTCTCTCTAAGAATTTTAGATCTCTTCAGTCAAGAGAAGAGAGTCTTAGGTATAAGATTTCCATAGATATGGGTCTCTTTTGTGTAACATTCTCTTGTATCTGTTCGGATTCTTGTGGTCTAGTTCTAGTCACAGCGTTCCTACTTCTACTGTCCCTGCTCGTACTAGCGGGATCCTTTTTATACTTTTTAGTAAAAAAGCAAAGAAAGAAGGTCTATGTCAGACTCTTAAATAAACAACAAAAAGACAGAATAGCTTAGTGCTTAATTATTCGGAGCACCCCATTATATAGTACAAAAGGAAACTCCGAGAAAAGGGGTTTAAAATTTTTCTCTTAAGCTAGATTTATATAAGGATCCGTAGCAATAAGCAATAAAGGTGGGCAAAATATACCATGTAACGGGGATCAAATATCAAATTGTCTAGGTAGATTAGAGGGAGAGTATCCATAAAAATTAGATTTTTATGTAATAGATTATCCTTATGGGGGTGGCCCTGGACTCATGTCCTTTTTAGCAATACTAAAGCTCCTACCTTTTGCTTTTGATGGAGAGAGTTAACCAAAGATTACGCTTTAGACTCATTCTTTTCTCTCAACTCAAACCGGGGAATTTTTTTCCAACGGTCCACCCAATATAAATTTTAGCAAATCCCGGGTTTTCTATTGCTTTTTAAGGCAGTAGACCTGAGGGCACCCCTTTGTGTCACGAATTCGAAATCTAGTCTATGTACAAAAAAGAAAATGGCAAAGCAGTTAAAAAAGACAAACATTGGTTCAAATACTCTTACTCACCTTACCTTTAACTATTGATAGAAGTACTAATACAATTAGTAAAAGTAAAGAGGATTTTCTTCGGTTCAATCTCGTGTATTAAAGCTTTACTTAGGGGTTGTTTTTCTCTCAAAAAAGCCTCTTTTAGCTAGCCGCCCTCGCCTAAATTAGAAATTTATTTTTACCAAAGAGCAGTCGAACCCAAACACGAGTCCTATAATAGGATATCGGCCCGATTTCCTTTACGTGTATAAAGGGCAATTATGCTTTTTCGAGAAGGATTCCTTTTTAAATAAATCTAGTAGAAAAATTTTTTTTTATATTAGGACTAAAATTCTTCTTGTTATAAAATAAATAAGGGATCCCTTAGATCTAAGCAGATTCGAAGACAAAAGGATACAGAAAAATAGGTTAATAAGTCTCTAGGAACTGAAGAAACTCTATAAAAGGGATTTTAGAAATATAACTACGGAATTCAATTAAAATATAACAAACAGTTTGCGAATCCGTTGCGAATAAAATTAAGGTTATAAAACAAGTAAGCAGCAGAAACAGGCTACAAATCAGAAGCCGAAAACCTTGCTGTCATAACGTATGAATGGACTGCTGTAACCACTACAGTAACCCTTACAAGGAATAGAAAAGTTTCTACCAGAACTCCTCTTAAACTACCTAGAACTCTATTACATTATTTTCTCTAACTATGGTAGGGCTTCCCTATACTAGGAATAAACTAACAAGAGAACTATATGGCTAATAAACTCTACCCCGTGAGCACGAAAACAGGCTCTTAGTTTTATACTTCAATACCCGTTTAAAGAAGTTTGGAGAGCAAGAGTCAGAAAAACTCCCCCTTTTAAGAATTCCTTGTAACTCATTACTTTTTAGGAAACCCGCCTTTATTCTCTACTGCCTTTAACAAAAAAGGGAAAAGAACTCCTCTGTTTACCGTCACTTTGAGTAAGGAACTTGCCCAAAAGAAGTTTTACAATACCTGTTTAAGATTTAACAGCTGAAA
Source organism: Pelargonium myrrhifolium (assembly GCA_036897405.1). Taxonomy (NCBI): domain Eukaryota; kingdom Viridiplantae; phylum Streptophyta; class Magnoliopsida; order Geraniales; family Geraniaceae; genus Pelargonium; species Pelargonium myrrhifolium. Next base: position 39,783 of record JAYMTK010000015.1, on the reverse strand, counting down.
AGCAAGGACCTCCCATGACGGTTTATAAATTTATTTGACCCGTTAACCGAGAAAACTTGAAATGAGAATCACTACTCCCTTACAGACCTAAAAGACTTACAACTTCTGCGCTAAACTTTTGCCGATGGAACTTATAGGCTAAAGCCTTTAGAATTTATAGTTAAACTCAGGTTCAATCCATGATTAAGAGAGTCCTTTCCTTGCAAGAACCAAAACTCCTTTCTTTTCCTAGAAGACAAATAGCTACAATTCAGAGAGCTTGCTTTTCCCGTTTATTTAGAACAAGATATTGTGACTCCTTTACCTGCGGGAACTCCATTAGAAAAGGAATTTTGGATTCTCTCTTGCTATCTTTTCTAGTCTAAAAATCCTAGGAATATAACTCACTCTCAAGGAAAGAGAATCCGTTTATGTAGCAACACCTTCTATAAGGTAAAGAGCTACTTGGACAGCTAACAAGGACATTAGCTTTATCGGAAAGTTCCCTATTATAGAATACTTTCTCATACCTCTTTTGAGATAACTAGTTCAATTCAACAAGATAATCTGGTTTATTCCTTACAAGTTTACAAGGACCATTAGCAAGACAAGAAAGATTCGCTACAAGAGCTACAATACTTTTTGCACACGGATCGGTCTGTTAGTTTCTCCTAAGAATAGACTCTACAGTTCCCTGAACACTCTAAGGAAAGCTAGAAGTTACTGTTACTTATTAATATGATAACTTTTACTGGAAATGAAGGCTCTAATATTTTTCGAAAACTTGTATTGAAATTCCTATCTCGTTAAAAATATTCTATAGAATACAGATTAAGCAAAGAACCCGAATCTCTTTCTATAAATTCTTGCATTTAGTGCCAGTTAATGGGGGGATTTAACCCAAAAACTGCAGTATTCACCCTTAGATTTATTTACCGAACATAGTAAAGGAAAAAGCCCTGTTCTTTCTATACGCTTTAGGAATTCCCTCAATTCTACTTTAATTTCTAGTCAACAAACAGAATCTTAAAAGTTTGACTTCCTTTTGTTAAAACAGATACTGGAAAAACAGAAAAACATTAACAAAGGGCGTAAAGAAGTAATAACTCTTTAAAGGATCAAGACTTCCTGTAAGCCTAAAAGCAAGAGAACTCCTTACTTGAAAAAAAAAGAAAACGGCTACCTTTTAATTAATTACTTGCAGTCTTGCTGTTTTCTATTACTTACTTTTTCTACAAATACAGGGGAAAACACTGACTATACTAGCTCTTTCTTTACTTTATTTAAGTGCAGTCCTCTTGTTCCTTTTATCGTTTAAGAGGATGGAAACTTAGAAGTAGAAAGAGGACCTCTACCTTACCGACCAGCAACGAAATGAGGGAAGTTAACGTTTAATAGTACTAAGTACAGTTAACCTTACACTAACTGAAAACAGAATTCTAATTTGTAAAAGCACTTTTCCTAAAACCTAAAAGAAATTTGTTTGTGACTCTTATAAACTAAAAAGGGGAGCTCAAAACTCCGGATTTCCTTAAATAAATAACTTTTAACTAGAAAACGAGAATAGAATAACAGATTAGGAATTTTTATGGGATTTATTCCAGCGCCTTTCTAGCCTTGCTTATTTTATCTTACCTATTGTATTTGTTGTAGCCTTAATAATAAATAAGTATTATAAATTGTATTTTCTATTCTTGGATAGATTGTAAATGCCTCTTGCCATATCTTGCTTATCAGTAAAGGAGGATTAAACCCAAAAGTAAAATGAGTAAGTCCATCTTACCGAGTAACCATTCTTGGTTAGGAGGTTAAAGCATAATGATAGTGTATTGAGTATACCACCTTACACTATAAGCTAAAAGACCCATAAAGGCTCTCTAAAAAAACGAGAACCAGAAGATCTAAAAGGAAAAACTCGACTTCAGTACTAAACTAAAAATTTCATTCTCAAGAATACACTTCCGGCGTAAACATTAGAAGGAAGCCCCAGCTTTCCACTATTTCCACTACAAGAGCTTAGGTGTTTGACCTGAGGAGCTAAGGAAGGAGTTTGAGCTCCAAAGAATTAATAGAGTTCCTAACCTATCTATCAAGAAATTCTTAGGACTATAACAAGGATCGGGTTTCTGTCTTAAACTCCTTTACCTACTATTAGAATTAGAATACAAGAAGAGACATTGCTTTTCATTTTCATATTTATCTAGTTTACAACAAAGAGGGAAACCCAGAACAAAGGAGTAATACTCAAGAACCGGCTTACAGAATACAAGAATACCAATTCAGAGAGTAAAGTCAGTTCCTAAACTCTAGAAAGAAATCCGTTTATTTATCCGAATTCCCAATACAAATACCAAGAATACAAAATCTAAGAGAATCAGAAAGTTCCCTTTTTGGAGATAATCCTAGCTTTCCAAAACCAAGAATAAATTCATAGCAACAAGTATCTGTTATCTGATAAAATACTAGGAATCTATACTCTTAACAAATAAGAAATCAAGCCAAATTAATTAGTATTTTTTAGAGCCGGTTTTCCTTTTTAAGGATAAGCTTTTAAGTTAATTCTATGTCAAAAGGTTTTGCTGGATACTTTTTAAATCTCCTCGAGTTTTGAACTTTAGATTTTCAGGTAAGAAGTGCTGGTTTTCAAGTCTTCGAAGCGGGGTGGTCGATAGGAAATCGGACACTCGAACCCTTCTTTATTTAGATTAGATAGATTAGAATAGAGACTCTAATCTAAAATATTCTTTATCAGAACCAAATTTACAAGCTACAGGGTAAGTAAGTTTAAGCATTCAAGTAATTTAAGCCTCGCCACCTAAGTCGGGATTTCGGCAGCGCACGTTAGCTCCATCCGAGGCAGTCAGGAAACTTTACTAAGACCCTTTTTATACGTCCTTTTTTCTTGATCCTGTATATATCCTAAAAAGGACCTCCTTCAAATACCGGCACTCGAAATCTCCTGAAAAATCCCTTATAAAGGTTTAGTCTTACTATTGTTATTAAAATGAAAACAGAAAGCTTCCTTATTCTTTTATTTCCCAAATATTTTAAATTTCCTTTTACAAATTAAGAAAGGGAGGTCTACTAAATGCACTTATCAGCAAATCAAGATAATGATTTAAAGCTAAAGTTCATGAGTAACAACCTCCATAACCAGTCTCCAAGCCGACTGCTTTTTAGCATATAAAGGTTTCCGGGGGAAGCTCCGCGGAAGGAAATCGAATGTATACACAAGGAACACACTTGCATGCAGAGCAATAAGGACCCTTACTTTCCCCATAAAGGGCTAGATGTTATCCTCTACTTAACTCCTTTGTGCTCAGAGGGCTCTAGGTATCTAGAGTGTAAAATATAATTGAAAGGCTAGTCAAAAAACCCTGTAATTCCCTTAAAAAACCTTGGCAGTAGGGCATATAAAAAGAAAAAAGTAATCCTAATTCCAGTACAATTTAATCCTCTTTTTCTAGTAACACAGTAAAATACCTGAGATTGTTATCCTTAATTTTAGCTAGGACTCCAGAAATACGTAATAAAGTAAATAAAAAGAGTAAAGCATGGACGCTCCGTTTAGTTATAGGTATCCCACATCATAATGGTGGCAATGAATCTTGCGTGTCTGCTTTTTGGTAAAAGCTTGCTAAGTATCTCCTTGATTGTATGGCACGAGGTTTTATTTTGGTATGAAGTACTGACTTATAGAAAAAAAGGGTTCTTCTTTCTTCAGTTTCTGTCACTCTCGATAAACGACTGTTTCGTACTTAACTTTTTTTATTTCACAAATTAACAAAAAACTGATCTCTAAGCATATTTTTATACCATCTATGCTCTACTTTTCTATAGGTTAAAAACCTTAAGAACGAAGAATGCAGCCCCTTACTTTTGCCGATAGCTCCGGGATTCTCCCCAGTAAAAAAAGAACGCAGCGTATTTTATAGAGTCTCTTTTTTTAGCTTATTGCGCTTATGGAATTAAACAAGGTAAAGCGGTTGCTAATAGGTAATGTCAGGGTTCCCTCAGCTTTTGACTAAAAATCTAGTGTCGAAAATCCTTAATCTAGAGATAAGGTAAGTAATCTGGTGGGTACTCGGAAAAATCTATATTATTGCATCCAAAAGCTCAGAATGACTATAGTCATTCTGGCCTCGGTCAACTTCCCAATCGTAAGGGGAGTATATAAGTAACAAGTACTCTACCTAGATATTTTACCGGGGTACGCCCTTTACTTCTAGTCTAAAAGTACCCTTAGATCTTAAGTTCAACTAAATTCTTTTTTATTTTAACGATACCTGGTATAGGTATTTTCTTTTGCATTCATATTTTTTATTTAAGGGTTTCTTTTACTTCGGAATTGGTACAAAATCATAGGAGTCCTAAACTAAATAAAATATTGTAGAATTGCCGAGTGGATAAAAATGAGGGGCTTTTACAAGTCCATAAGAGATAACCCGGGAAACCTATAAAAAAACGAATACTTCCAATAGAGTACACCGGATCAAGGTGGATTTACCTAAGAACACCGGGTTACGCTGAAGGTGAGGAAAGAGGTTTGTGATGGGCTTCTCTAGGCTCCTACTACGCGCACAATACTATATAATAAGTTAAGTATCTCGTAAATATAAAAGAAAGTAATAACATATCCTTAGTGAATTTTCTTGTCAAATTAAACCTTGTTACAAAAAAGCTTGAGATTAAACAGCAGTGGTTCAGACTTTTCCTTCGGTAAGGGGTAAGAGAAGCATAGCTTTAGTAAGAAATGCGTGGATTCCGGGACACAGGGAATTTCTTTCAATTCTCAGCTATGTTTACTTATTTAGGAGCAGCTTAACAGAAACCCCTTACTTAGGACTAATCCCAACGGGTCCCTTTTTTGACTCCACGTATAACACCTCTATTATTATCTCTTTAACCTATATTAAGCGTAAATCCTTAAGTTTTTTAAATCTTCCTAACTGGTTGTCTAACCCAAGCTTCATTTTCTGTTTTTCAAGAGTTTTTGTGTGAGTATCCGGGGTCCCCGTGATTCGCAGCTCTTTGTCTTAATCCTTGCTTAGAAATTACGTAGTAGTATTTTAATAATAAAATAAAACTTTATCTAAATAAGACTCAAAGACTCTTGTTTCTAGAGCTGCTTGTTTCAGGAGATCCCTAGTTTAGTAAGTCAGCAAGGCAAGAAAGGTACTCCTTTATTTTATTTTTTCGACTTCCCTCTTCATTCTAAACCTTAATAAAGAAACTCTTAATCAATCTTGAGCAACGAGTTACAAAAAAGAAAGAAACTAAGGATCCGCGGGGAGGTTATAGCTAATAAGACTCCAAAGAAAAGGCAGGTACGGGCTTTTTTAGGATTCTTTTTTGTTTGAAGTACGACTTCTTTTTGGCGGGGTTCCCTGAGTTTTTAGTAGTGAAGGGTATTTACGTTGGTAAGGCACCTCTAATGAGTTTTCCTTATAAATTCTATAAGTTTAGTTTCTTATTGCTTCTGTAGAGTAGAGAATTCTGCACCCTTATTAATTAATTATATTGTACGCATACGCATGAGGGAAGTAGGGTTACCAAATCAGGGAAAAAGAATCTCTTATACTTATATAAATTAGAAATGAATTTGAAAGAAAACCTGCCTCCCTACAAGTACTCCCTAAGCTAATGAACGTATACTTATTCTTTTTTATCAAGAGCTTCCGGAGCGTATACATATCTAAACTAGCGCTGCTGGTGAGCGCCTTGATCTAAACTAAAATATTAAAGAAGAAAGTCGGTAGGTAAGTTGCTAGTTCTCGTGTTTCTAAGTGTCCGAATCCCAACTTAATGAGTTGCCCGTATTGGTAAGATAAAACTAAGAGATAAGTCTCTTGTGTTGTTTCCCAGCTTTTGCCGAAAGTCTTTATCTCTTGCAAAACTTAATCTTTGGTATTTCGTTTTCTATATTCCAGGTGCTGTAAGCTATAGCAATACAGAGAGACTTCACCTTAACAGTTTCTCTTTGTATTGGTTTTTAGGTCTTTTGCTAACTAGAAAGCTTCCGGGAAAGCCTCCTTATACTAGGAAAGACCAAGCACTTATAATTAAAAAGGGAAATAATGACACGTCTGGGATATAAGTAAGAGAGATTTTGGCACTTGTTTTGATATATAAAAAACCTATACAGCATTGAAGTTATAGTATAAGCCAGTATAGAAGTATAGGACTGCTTTTCATGTTTATTCTAGATAACCTAATATACAGGGTTTAGTTTAAGCTGTTACATTGGTATTGACTTGTTTAGAAAGGGGCGCCCTTTTTGGCTGCAAAATCTAGGTACTTCTCGAAAAACTATAACTTCGGGAACAGAGTATAGATCTTAGAAGGAAATCATTCCTTTTGAACGAGGTTGTATCCTTTACGAGCTAATTTAGAATTTGGATTTACAGTAACTTTCTTTAGACCCTTGTGGAATCCCTTTTTATCAGGAGAATCTAAGGAGATCCCTAAAGTATACGAGAGATAGCCTCTTTGAAATTGAAAACTAGATTTCTCGTAGGAGATTCGCTTTAATAAACAAGGAATTGGGGTTTATACTAGAAAGTTTTTGAAAAGTACTTTAATTAGAATAATGCTATAGTTTATAGGTTAGGTATACCTCACTTTTCTATACGTAAATTTTACTCTATTGAGCAAGCTTTAGACATACAAAAAAAATTCATTTTGCAGTGCATTGCTGTAGTTAAAGTAGCTTTGTTTTATTTGTTATACTTTTGATAGTTGGTTTGAACCCCTTTTGCTCGCACCTTCTTGGATATAAAATATCCCGGGCCTTTTTTTAGGTTGAAATAACACTAATGTAAAACGCTCTTTTGCTTATAGTAAAATAAATAAGTTGGGGGTTCCTACTGAAGCTAAAACACTACGGAAAATGCGCTCCTTTGGCCCATATATATTATAGTAAAGGTTTCTAATCTAATAAAGGACACTTCCATTCGGATCGGAGATAAACGTAAGGGCTTTAATACAATCCCGAGACTACAGACTTAATTAGAAGTCCTTACTATAAGCAAAGCATAAGGAAAGCAAGGCACCGGGCAGGAATAACGGGATCCTCTAAGCCCCCTTGCCTAGAAATACTTATGAATATAATTAATAGAGTTAAAAACTTGTCCCGTAAGGGAAAAAGGACTCACTTCTTAAACTAGATCGAACCTCTTAACCTTGTTTGTTAAATATGAGATAAAACTTGGTATGCGTTTATTATTTATTATAAGAAAAAGAAAGAAGGGTACTCACTTTAAAGCACTCCTTACTACTACCTCTTACTTACGGGAGTCCGTGATATAAATAAGAAAGAATAGGCCTACACTCTAACACAAGGAGGTTCTATTACTCAAGTTAAGAGGGGTAAGTTATAAAAAAGAAAGGGGGACACTCGTACCAGAATTTTTAAAAAGACGTCCTTATAGAGAAACCCAAATAAGGAAAATAAGTGGAAACCCCTCCTTTATGTTTAGACAAAGTTTTACGAGGGCTTTCCTAACGAATACACTACAATTTGATCAGTGATTTTAAATTAAGGGGTACTAATCAACGGAGTACTTATATACAAATATAGATTGTTCCTAAATGGATATCAATATACTTTCCGAGTTTTTTGGTTGGGGAGAGATGCACTTAATTTACTTAAGTAGGCTAAAGGGCTTTTGACCCGTAGGTTGAAGCGGATTTAATAGAATAAAATTACTTGTTCCAAGACTTTTGGAAAAGAATGAATGGGCTGAAAAATACTAAACTGCGCCCTGTTTGATGAAGTTAATGGTTCCCCTTTTCTATATCCTTTTTAGACTCTTAAGCAAGTAGTTAGCTTTTAAAGCGGGAAATTTAGAACTAAATTAGAATCGCCTTGTACTATATTATGGAATATCTGATGTTAGATTTGTCCACTGAACCCCACTTATTGGAAAGCCTTAGCCTAGAAAGCACTTTTTTGTGTACCATATATATTTTTTTTTCGGAACTGGCACAATGGAATCGCAGAGATACCTAACCTAAAGGGTTAAGAAGTTTATAGATTTTTCAAACATCGGATAATGCAAAAAAACAAAAAATATCTTCGAGAATACCTTATCTTAGATCCTCTCATCTCCTACTGGGTAGAAAATCCTTTTAGTGAAATATAGCAAGCTTAAGATCTCACGTCAGTGAGCCCTTATAGTACAAAGCATTTTATTATCTTATGTAGATTTTTTAAATTTCGCAATAATTACACTGACGACTTCTTTTGGTTTACTTTATGGATTCAAAAATACAATGTATATTTAATTTACAAATGCTTTTTTAGAGTCTGCATCTCACAAATAAAATAAGTAATGTTTGGATATAATTAGGGTCTGTTGAAAGTAATTGTATCTTACGAGTTAGAATTCAATATAATATCAAGTTAGCTTTCCGTGAAGTCCTAATTCAGAAAATGAAGTCTTTTTACTTTTTAACTGACCGGGGTTCCTCCTTTTAGTATTTCTAACATTTTAGGAGAAATAAATTTATTTAAGAGTCTTAACAAATGTACCTTTCTGTTGTTACCTTATACTTTACAATACTACTATAATATAATAAGGGCGGGATTTTCATCTTTTGTTGGGAAAGTTTTTAAAATACTAGGAGTCTCTTGTTGTTTTACTCTGGGTAATTTAATAAACGCAAAGTAACAAGAATTTTGGGATGGGAAACAATCACAGGAAGTTTAATTCGCTAGAACGTGCTTGAAAAAGGATCTCGTAGGTTCAACAAATTGTATAGAGTGAGTTTATACTCGTTTTAATTTAAATGTAATGATGAAAGTAATTTGTTTCACCTTCATGAGAGAGGGGAATACTGTATATAGAAAGTACGGAATTGTTTACTTAGTTGCTAGTTTGCAAAGGCTAAAGAATAAAAGAATAATAGGGATAGCCTACTAGGAGAACTTAATTTGTTCAAGCCTTTAGGTGAAGTTAGAAATAACAATATGTTATGATTCTTGAGATAATTTAATTATTCAAATACATAAACTTCCTGAGAGCCCCTGAGTAATTTAGTTGTGTCCTGTCCATGAAATCTTCGAAATCTAATTTCTAAATAAGTCCTCATAATCTTAATTGTTGCTAACACGGGCTCTTGTTAAAATTTCTCATTTATTATGTCTATCGAATTCCGTACTTATAATAACTTCATTTAGAAGGTAAAAACGAGTATACGGAAAGGGATTAGCCCTAAGTGTTCCGGCGAAAAACTTATAGTTTCAGTATTTTTTATTCCCAATTGTTAATTAAGTAGCTAAATTAAGACCTTATTAATCTTCATCAGCTACCCGAGCTAGTTTACTCTTTCTATTTTTAAATCTCCTTATCCGGTAGACATCTTTTTAGTTTCATCGGGGCCCCTTTTAACCTAAGTTAAGGGATATTTAGCTTTACTTATCCCGGTCTTCCTAATATCTATAAAATGGGGTTATTTGCATTTATTATCGAGAGCTAGAATAGTATGAACTAGCATTTACAAAAATGAAAACGGAAGAGCTTCATAGGTTCGTTTAGGATTCTTACCAAGTTTGAGGAGAGTTATAAATTTTAAACTGTTAAAGGGTCTCCAAAAGTGCTAAATAATAAACGAAGCTTTGTGTATTACTAGTAATAGTACGTGGTGTTTTAGAAACAGCAAATAATGAAAGGCTCTTTCAATACCAGGAACTACCTACAATTTTAAATAGAATTTATACAATACAGTTAGGTCAAAAACAGTTCTGAATCAGTATAACTTCTCTTGTCAGATTCAGAAGTTAATAAATATTAGACAATAAATTTTTCTGGAATTTATATATGATAAGAAAAACCAAGTGGATTCGTTAAGTTTTTTAATCAGCATGAGCTATTTTCTTTAGTCTTTAGTAAATGCTAATTGTACTGACCCTGTTTTAATATTTTTACAACTATGATGCAAAAACTACTTTACTATCTGTATGCTATACTTAAGCCTGATTATATTCACCCTTTAGTGGATTATGGTACCCTGGATTAGAGATCTAATTCATATATATACTCTTATTAATGAACCCACTGGAGAATCCCAAATTACTCACAAAGTAAAGAGAGTAATTTGGGTATAAGACAATTTTTTTAGTTTTCATACACTTTACGCATACATATATAAATAGACCCTAAAAATTACATGACACTGTATTAAGGTTTTACGCAATTATGCAAAATATTCAAAAAAACTTCATTGGTAAATCTACTTTAGAATAGATTTCTTTTATGTTTTTTGAGAAGAATCGAGAAATAAATCCATAGTTTTGAAAGAAAGGGTTCTTTTTTTTTTTACCGAGTATACACTAAATATAGCTTAAAAGCCTCCTGCCTCCTAGTTCGAATAACTTTTCTCTTAGGGGTTACCGTGTTAATTGCTGAGTAATAGAGGCAATAAGCCAGAAAGTCAAGTATTATATAGAAGTCGTAAATCTCACATGTCAATACTGAAACCAACGTACTAATTAAATTATAATAGCTGGCTATAAAAAATAAGGAGAGACTCTGTTATATTTATATTAGTTCGCCTATATTTTCAAGTCAGATTATTATTATAAATCCTTAAAGATATTCCTTTTACAAGTTTCCTAACTTTTTACACAAGGAGCCACTTATATATACGAGATACCCAATATCTGATACACGGAGGAGTACATATCCCATGATAACTATTTCAAGTAGAAACCACCAACACGAGGAACTCCGCAGTTAAAAGAAAGCCTATACGTGGAAGTAGAGCCATAAGCGCTACTATCATAAATATAGCTTTAATACTGAAAATACTGGGTGCTTGGGGTACCCTTTTTCAATATAAAACAAACCAGATTATATGCAAGAGCAGAAAACAAGTAATTGTATTTTTTTGGAGCAGTTTATCTTGGTGGATACTTGAGGAATTCCTCCTTTTCATTAGGGTTTACCGAGATTAGTATATCAAAAACGGATTCCTTTTTTGACAAAGCGCTTCTATCCTCAGAAGAAAGACTGTCTCATAAAGTTAGTTTAAACCCTGTAAAATAGCATGCCTTTTTCTATTTTAGATAGACTTACCGCACACAAAAAGAACCTTAGAATCTAGAAAAAAAAGAAAGAGTTTTCCGGTATAAGCACTTAGATAGGATCCACGAGATATTGTAGAGTAAGAGGTTAGTTAGATTGTTGGAACAAAAAAGCTTCTTGCCAAGATTAAAGAGTGAATATTATCCTAAAGTTTCGGGTCCTCACAAAAAGTATAGTAGCACCTTATTACACAATACGAACCAATAGAAAATCGGGTATGCTCGTGACGTGAAAGAAATCCATAAACTTACTTACAAAGATGACTAAAAACCCCGCCTCTTACAAGTTAAAGTACTCTTTTAGAAAGAAAACTTTAATGACAATAAGAATAATATTAGAGAAAGTAAAAAGTATCAAGGAGATCCCCACTTTATGAACTAACAGCTACACTATATTATATAATATATTCTTCTTATTTTTACCTAATTGTACAGGAAAATCCCAGCAAATTAACTTGTTTTTTAGGAATCTTCCCAATAGAGTCTCTTTTTATTAGTATAAAAAGTAAGCAGGATATTATAAAACTCTCTATAAGAAGCAAGCGCCTCCTCAATACGTGCCTCGCGAGGCTCCCGCTGTTTTATTAGCTGTTACTTAAAGAATCCCTTTTGCCGGATAACTTTACTCGTAAACAACAGCTTCTTCTATTAAGTAAGTGAATGTTAAACTCTACAAGGGTCTCCTTTTATTATTAAGTATCGAGAAAAATGAAATAGCAAAATTGGATCGCTGCCGTAAAGTAAGGGCTCCTAATTATATTCTTAAAAGCAAAGTGCGTAAAAATCTTTACTAAAAGAGCACCCCCGCTCTAGGTTTATATTAGACTTTTGTTATATAGGAAAAGGCACGAAAACTCCACGGGAGAATCCCTACTGTGTTCCTTATAATGTGTGCGGTCTAGTAAGAAGAAAGGTAAAAGCTCCTTTCTAACTATAACAAATAGAAATCTATTCCTTTCCCCTTGCTAGTCAATAAACGGGGATTTTTTAAAATGAAAACCTTAACAAAGTCCCTGGCCCGAGTATCTTTATCCTAAAATAGGTTTTACAATTAAGGATTCTCTATAACAAAATAACAAAGTGAACTCTCAACAACCGGGTCGAGGGTAAAGGTTTATATCTAACACAACTAAAGAGATTAGAGAAATAACTACAAAAAAGGATTTGCCTATGCTTCCTCCTTAGTTGTATTGTACACAGGATTTAGACAAATGCTATAGAAACTTTGATTTCTTGAACGAGAGGCCCCTATCAAAGCTAATGGACAAAAGACTGTGAACCCGTAAGTACGACTCTCCTATGGAATTACTTTATAAGTCTTAGAATTCGGACCAAAAATAGCTTATATAAAGACAAGCGTTACTCTGGAAATCCGTAATTTAGGAAGCAACATAGTTTGTTAGAGGTCGCCTATTAGTCAACTGAATTAAATGAATCGGGTTTACATTCAGCAAACCGAAAGATAATGGAGACTTTTGCCTTGGGTTCAAGTCGGCTTAGTTGCCTTATTTAAGGAAGACTCATAAAAGAAATTAGCGATCCGGTTATAGAAAAAGAGTCCTTTAGTTTTCGTCAGGGAGAAAAAAAGAAGTCAAGAAAGAATAAATAAAGGGGCCCTAGTATTGTTAAATTTTCCTCAACTTTAGAAAGAGAACCCATTCGAAGCTTTCTTGTGACCCTAGATTATTCGCTCCTATACGGGGTCCGAATTATGCTCTTTGACCCAGCCAGTCAAGGGGGTAATAATAAGGAACCTTACGAAAACTCAAAGCTTCAGGGAAAGCCACCCTTAACCTACTTTAACTAAATTCCTTTTGGTGGATCTAATTCCTGGTTTTAGGATTGATCCGTGCGAAATGACATCTACAACTCTTTTTTTGGCGACTAAACTTGATGTTTAAAGTCATTAGCCTTCTTAAAAGAATTTCTTGGTTTAAGAAGGAGAAAAATCCAATTGAGTCTCCGTTTTTACAAGAGAGAGCGCTTTCAATCAAAGGCTTTTGCAGGATTGGCGGAGTTTTGCGCTACTCAACTAAAGCATCCTCTTAAGAATACTATAACCTTACTTAATTCTGCACCCCCTAGTTTCATATTCTAGAAAGACTAACTCTTTTACCTATAACGGGAATAGCTATCTCCTGCAGCGAAGTCCTTGTAGCTTTCTTCTTAGTCTTCATAGCTTTGTTCTGTATCACGATAGCTGCTACAATACCCGTCTTGTTGGAATGGGTCTTACTCTTCCTAATGAATACACTGTCTCTTGCTAAGGAATGACAGCTTTCTAAGGACAGGCTTCTCCTAGCATTCCATCTTAGACTCTACACTAAGATCTTGGCCTGCTTAGTCCGTCTTACAAGTCCTACTATTGACCTTCTTTCAAGGGCTTTCCTGTACAACCAGAGTAACAAAGACAAGAGGCTTGAGAAAGGAAAGGATTTAGAGTTGGGTTTGGTTCTAAACCCTTGAAAGCAGCTAGCTAATCTAGAAGGTATAGCCTGTAAGAGTAAGGCTCATAAGAAGATAGTGAGTTTAGCTAGAAAGACTAGGATAGAGATACAGAAATAAGAGAATTGCCTTTGTGTTCCTTTCAAGTTTCAGATTCCAGATAGTAAGATTTTGAGGATTGAGTTCCTAACCTGTCAATTGAGGGTTTGTATTCTGTGTTGTACTCATTGGAGAACATATTCTAGTCCAAGTGCTGCTAAACTAAAGGAGGAGAACTAAAATGAAAGTAGTAAAGGAGGTTCCAGTTAAATTAGTAGTTTTATTTAAAGGAGTCAATTATATAATAGCCTGTGTTCGGCAAGAGGGAAGTTGCCTGAGATCTTCCGTATCTGTCTTATGTTGCGGTGTAGCTCTTTACTTTGTGAGAGTAGATAAACTAAGACTTTAGGAACTTACAACCTTACTCTCTAAATTGTATTCTTTGGAGCTTTGTTCTTGTAAAGCTAGGTCGGGATAGATAACCGATTGTATTCTTGTTTCTTGAGTTCCCGAACTTGTAGTACATTTAGGATTCTATTTGTTTGTTGTAGCACTTCTAACTTCTACATCTATCAGCTAGGAATTGTAGCTTTGGTACCCATCTTTCTAGTAGCAATTTCTGAACTTAATTAAAAGTTCTTCCTATTCTTAGGGATTCTGTATTAAAGGAAAGAATTTGAGTGTCAGATGTATCAACAACCTTAAAGGTATGCTTATGTTTAGCGCACATCGGTTTGTTATTGTCTTGAGGAAACACTACCAACATGCTAAAGCTTACCTGTTAGGAAGGTTAGGAAGAAACTGCAAGTTAATTTATTACTTATTCATAATACATCTCTAGCAAGCCATCCACAACGTTCGCTAGCCATGTTCCTAAACATCTAAGCTGGATGCAGGCCAATGTAGCTAGCAAAGTAGGATAATGCTAGCGTGCAAAGGAGAGTACTGTTCCGATTAAAGCGTGCCGAGCAAGATAGGAGTTGTAGGAAGTAAGTGGGTGAGTGAAGAGATGGATGGTGAATCTAGGCCTATGTAGCTTGCAAAGAAAGAATGATAGTAGGAATTCGAGCAAAGTAGGCGTAGTAAGTAATGCTGCTTACAAAGGGAATTCTTGAGAGACTCTCGGTAATATAAAGGATTCTTCTTTAGGATTTGTGTAGTACAAATAAAGGCAATCTAAACTTATAAATATAGGTTTATCGAGTTATGCAGGAAATGTAAAAAGAGCTTTCTACACTAGGAACACTTAGAAAGTTCTACTGCTGAAATTTTAGAATACGGGGCTTTTCAGCTTCAATTAAGGTTCCGCGCTTTCTATTGTAGTGGGGATTCTTAATAAGTTTTATGAATAAAAAAGGTAAAGATAGAGATGTTTTACTGTTATAATGGAATTTCGGTCTCACTCAAGTAGCCAGAGTGTTGCTTTTATTCGATAAAACGCAAAGATAGGATACTCAAAAATCGTACAAAAAACTAGAAATAAAGAAACCTTACAGTATCAAAAATCGGGTTACAAGAATAATAAGATAGATTTTTGAAAAGTTCCCAACACAATTCTTAGTTCTACTAATGTATGTAAA
This sequence comes from Pelargonium myrrhifolium, assembly GCA_036897405.1. NCBI lineage: Eukaryota > Viridiplantae > Streptophyta > Magnoliopsida > Geraniales > Geraniaceae > Pelargonium > Pelargonium myrrhifolium. The sequence continues at coordinate 24,654 of JAYMTK010000015.1, read as the reverse complement.
AAGTGAGTTGAAAATGTATTTAGCATCAGAAATTAACTCACGTTTTAACTCGAATCTAAGCAATTTGGACTTAACCTAAGTACTACATCATATTTATGAAAGCTAAAGTACTCCTTTACTCATATCACAGTATAAGTTCAGCAGTTATAAGGTATCCCGCCAATTTTTAGTGTAGGTTTAATAAGCCGTTGTTAAAATCTTAGTATAGAATAGACCCCTTGCTTGGAATTCCACGACATTATAATCTACTAAAAAAGTACGCTCTTTTAACTCCCCTGTAGACCCTACATTATAAACAAGCAGAGAGCAAAAAACCTATTTTTGGAGTGTATTAATTTTACGAGAGACTTTTCGTCTTTAGCTCCTAGATTCTTCGGTAAGGGGGATTTCACTATATGCAGAAGCAGTAAATACCGGATAGTTAACCTACAACTTAACTTATTCGGACTCTATGAAGGAGCTGAGCTGAATACATACGTAATGTGATTTCCTTTTTATGACTGAACTAGTAATACTCAAAATTTTCTATTATTTTTGTTAAAGAGAAAAGAGAAGCATCGTACTAATGGAGAGCCCGAATCTTATATACTTAATTACAACGGAAACCGACCTAGGATCCTCAATTGGCAGGCTGATTCTAAAAAATAGAGTTTGACTTACCTTTATCTATCCAGAAATTGAACAGGATTCCTATATAGTAGTTTACTCTCGAGTCGAGTATTCTTTACTCTGGACACTGGAAGTTGATACATCCCTTTCCCAATATATCAACTTCTAGTGCTGCTTAGATCCTAATTCTTTTTTCCTTTTTGTAAAATGTTGAGCAATAGGGCTTATATAATCACCCATTTTGACTAGTACTAAGTTCTTTTTGATGATGATACGACTTGAACCTGCGGCCGTTAGGTTAAAAGCCAAGTGCTCTACCACTTTCAAAACTTTGAGTGAGAGGATATAGGATTAGTATGTCGACAAAGTAGGAATGAAAATTCTCTATACCTATTTTTGTATCTATTCCTAAAACAAAAATTCCATGCAAAGAGGCTTGAACAAAGGAAATCTAGGATAGAAAACAGTTCGTATCGTATTATAATAAGCAAATAGAATCATTTTTTTATATAAGGCAAGTTTATCTTGAATAAAATGCTTTCTATTCTTTCTATATTCCTCAAACTCAAACTAGAAGAACAGCAAACCAAGTAAGGAAGAAACAAGTATGGACTTTCATTAATAAATCCTTGATCTTTCCTGATTGGGAACTGGGAATAGGAGTGGGTAACAAGCCCATAGGCCCAGCTTACCCTTTCTTATTCATCTGTCCTTGAGTTAATGTATGGTTCCTTTTCTTAAAACCTGATATAGAAGTCTTATTCTTGCAGGTGCTACTCTTCTTACCCGGTTTCTTACTCTTGTTTTAGTCTTTAAGGAGGATCTTGACCATTTCCTTTTGTGTTATTGGTATTGGTGTTCCTGTATTGTTAGAGGTAATCAGTTTACAACAAAGAGAATAGGGTAGCTAAAAGAGAGTTTAGTTTCTTATTATATACATTGGAATAAAAGATATAAAGAAAGTGTATGTCTCCTGTTATTATAGCTCTCCTCCTTGCTCTTTGTGCTTGAAAGTCCCGCTAAAGGAAGGCGCGGGGAATTCTCTAACTAAGGTACTACTAGTACTGGGGTTTCCTTCTATTTGTATTTAGAAGTCTTGTGCTTTATGAAAAAGATAATTGACTGTGGTTTTTTTCCTACGTATTTTAGTGGAGATTAAGTTGAAAGGCTAAGCTATTCGGGAGAATTTGGGTTCTTGTTATTTCTTAGTTTGGTTTATCTTATATAGTGTTCTGGGGCTTCGGAACCCTTGTAGCTGGTGTATTCTGTACTCTAGAAAGTCCTGGGTTTCCGGGAATTAGATCTAAAGAATTTAGTAATTTAGTAAGCAAGAGATTCCTACTAGGTTAGTAGTTTCTTTTATTCTGTATTCTATGCCACTAAAAGAAGTTAATAAATGCGTAATTTCAGTAAATGAAGTAGAGTTTAAGGTTAAATTAGGACTGTCGGGTATTCTTTAGTTTTTATGCTTACGATTGCCTGTAAATAAAAGACTTTTACAAGAAAGAATTTATATAAGTCAAAATGGCTAAGTCGAGGACAAGGGATTCCTAAAAATTTCCTATATCAATTGAACTTAAAGGACCTCTATTGTTGCCTGAAAAGCTTAGGAACTTCCCTGTCTGGAATCCCCTTAATAACTCACTCACTATCTCTTAGAAATCCCTTTGATGCTAACTGCAAAAAACTAGAACCAGAATCTATATTTACTATCTTGGAATTGAAAAATTGTAAACCAGAACCCATAGTAAACAAGCCAACCCTTCCTGAAACTGTTTACCTGGAATCCTAAAACTTGAGTTCACCGGAAATTAACCAACATCTTTGACTAAACTTCTTCTAAAAGATTAGATTAAAAAGGGGGCTGCCCCTTACTAAGTTAGTTTTATAACTTTGTTCAGCAAAAACTTCCATTAGATTTCCCTTTTTTAACAAGTTTTATAACAAAAAAAGAATTTACTACAAAACTTTAGGGGAATGCTTGTAAATCTTCGAGACTTCCTTAGTGAGCCTTGGTCCATATATTATGGATTGTGACGTTTTAACTAAAAGCTTGTATTACCATAACGAAAAAAATCCCTGCAGGGTAGCATCCCTTTTGAGAAAGTTTCATAAAACGCTCTTTTTCAAAGTTCAAAGTATGTTTAAGTGAGTTTTTTTTATATAGCGTTCAAGAAAAGGAAACCCTTTTGATTAAAGGAGACTCCTGGCTCGCGTTAACTTTGAGAGTTTTAGTTACTTCTTAAAAAGTGTTATCCACTCGGTGACTTTTTTGGGGTTTACTAAGTGAGGATCCTAAGTATTCGTTACAAAATAGACTCTTGTGTCTAAGTTAGGTTTTTTATACTTTTTGGAGTTATTACCCTCCTTTATAGTTTCGGGATATACCAGACCGGGCTCTTTCTGGAGTGACTAGGTGAGGGGTTTTTCTAAGACGGGCCCACGTCAAAAAAGGAGTCTATATTAATGTATAAGGTAACCTATTCAAGTAAAAAGCGCTTTCTTAGAGAATTTATAAAGTACCAAAAGACAGAGCAATTTATTTCAAGAATTAGTATTAGCGCAGGATCTTTATATCTGGGTTTGACGCCAGTTTTGTCTTATACTTATATATATACTTTATAATATGAGATTCCAGTCACAATTCACAATCGGTATAGTTTTTTTTACTTAAATTTCGTTACTCTACACTTTGCAAGAGTCTAAGAAATTTTGAACATTAATTGAGTCCTTTTTCTTTTTAAAATCTTAAAAAAGCCAAGCGTGTCAGGACTTTCTAGTGAAGGATTCCAGTATAGAGTACTTCATGATATTACATCTTGTGTTTTTAGGTATACAAAGGAGCCCCCTGAAGAAGATGACGGGAATTCTAAGGGAAATGGGAGTAGGGCTACTTTTTGAACCGCTACCATCTAAAGAAAGAATTATGTTCTCGTTTAACAGAAAAGTAAGATCCAGCATAAAACCTTGTCCGACAGCCTAAACTTTGTGCTCTTAGACTTAGAGAAATTGAATCCCAAAAAAAAAGGATTCTTCTATATCTATATAAGTGATTTACTCAGAGCCGCCTTAACTGCTTCCCAAGTACAGGTTTTTTAATTAGGTAGGGTTACAAAGACAAACAAAAATATATACGAGTCTTTAGCTAAAAATTTGTGAATAAGGAAATTCAGTCTCTATAGGATAGGGAGCTTTCATTTGTAGTTAATAGGTATGCCTTTCAAAGGAGCCGTGTAAAAGTTTCGAAACGGGTGTCTTCCTTTTTAAGGTGAAGTATATACTTTAGTTCAGCCCTTTTGCTGCGGAAAATTTTAATAATGAGTTCACAAGATTTTTCATTTTGTGTTCCTTTTATACTGTTAGTAAAAAGTTTCCGAGTAACACAACAGGGTTTCTACTGCTAAAGGTGTAGCCGGGGCCTTGAAAACTACTCCGGAACAACGCTTTATGTAAAGAGGGAGTCACACGAAAGTCAAGGGGGTCCCGTTTTTTCGGTTTAGGAAAGTCAGAAAGGCGCAGCTCCATAAAAAAAAAAGGGGAAATTAAGAGGGATAAGATACAGAGCGGGGTTTTCAGTATTGAGAGGGGTGTAGCCGAGAAGGTAGGGATTATTAACATTAAAACTATAGGTATCAAGAAGGGGGTGCCAGTGCCAGTTTAGCTCTCATAGTCATAGAAGGGTCCAACCCAAGGGTATATATAGGCGCAGAGGGTTTCTTAGTTTAATAGGAGTTCCTTTGGCTCCAATATTGCTGAGGGGGTTAAAGCAGAAACGTATTGAAAAAGGGAAGCAATAACGAGATCCGGTTGCGCGTAAAAACGTCTTTCCTGTATTCTTTAAAGGAAGTAGAGCCTATAGTAGTTATAGCTTTATAGGATACTCCTTTTTTTGTAAGCAGTTATTAGTTAGGAATGGAATAGGTTTATTATAGTATAAGTGTAAGAGTATTCTATTAGTCTAAGATGTCCTCCTCTTGTTTCCTTGGTTTCTCCATAGGAAGGAACCCAACTTAGATTGATTGAGAGTTAATCCTTCTTACCGACTGGCACGAAGTCAAGGAGGTGAATCCCTCTAGTCATTTTAGATACACTTACACACTACAGAAACACTAACAATTCTTAATGACCTCGAACTTACCTCAAATTTTTTCGGGGAGGGGGTCTAATTTATAAAAGATTTTAGTTCTAGCCCGGTTTAGTTATGAGTTAAATATTCTTTAAATTTTTTTTTGTTTAAATCCTAAATTCTTCTCTCAGGAACGTAGCTGCTCCGTATTTTAAATAGAATACTTATCCACATTTGTAGCGGATCCACTAGATTCAAACTTTTGTAATGGAGGTATACTTTCTTCTTATTTTTTTTTTTCTCAAACCAGATTTCAGGATCCCCCGTAGTCTAGGCAACTAAGTAAAGTAATTTTTTCTATGCAAGTTTTAGAGATATAAGAAAGAGCTTCCTTATTAATAAGAAACCCTCCTTGAGTCAGTGTTATGCCCTTACTTATATAAGAAGGTTTTGAAATATAAGGGAGCCCCTACCTCATAAAAGAACCCGTAACCCTCGAGTTAGTTTACAAGGTGTAGAATGTCAGCGTGGATATGTCTATTTCTCGCAAAAACTCAGACACGGTAGCTGCCCTGCTATAAGGGTCAGTACTCCTATCTCAGAGCCCTGCCTGTACCACAGTAATCCCGATTATTTCTTTACAAGGAGGCTCCGTTGTATCCTAATTAGTTCTTAGTTTCTTCTACTGCCCCTTTTCAGCAATTACGAGAACCCTTGTAGTATTAAAGTACAATGATATACATGCCCGGGTTTATGAAAGATACAGCTTACTTAAAAAAGTCTCTGACGCTACAAACAAAAGCCATAGAATACAAGAATTTTATTTCCCTTTTCTGAGAGGGCCCCTAAAATTTCGGTATTCTAAAGCTATCCCGTCATTGTAACTTGAAAGAGTACTACCTTAAACGAAAGCTCTAGCTGACTCGCATTACTTATTCGATTATTCGAACTATAAGGTTGCATCTTCCTTGATCTGGACTAAAATAATGTAGAATTAAAGGACACTTACTACACCGGGGATTGGGATATTTAATAAAAATAAATTATAAAGTAAACTTTTTTGTGAAGTACTTGCTCTAGGGGGCCTGCCCAATTTCCAGGACTAGGGGAGTAGCTCTTTTAAGGTTAGAGTACCCATCAATAGGAGCTCTTGCTTCCGTCCTTTCAAAAGCAGGGTGCTGGAATTTTAATGCTTTTTCGCAGCATAAAACCTTCCCTTTATCTATTTTAAAGATAAAAACTTAAATTCAAGAAGTAAGAAACCTCCGGATTTAGGCCCTTTAAACGATAACAACAAAGAAGACTGTTTGTAGTAGTTTAAAGAGCAGTTGAAATGGACGGAGAGGTACTTGTATAGAAAGCTTTTTCCTATGAGTTATGTAGCACCCGGTTGTAGTTTTCACCACGGGTTTACTTGGATCAGCAGTTGAATTCCTTGATTTTTTTACTATTGAAATTCCTGTTTTTTCCTAAAATCAATCTATAAAAGGTAAGGCAGGTATGTATAAAATCTAGTTTGGAATGTGGTAAAACCTTCACAAAGTTAGGGAATTCTACTTATTTACTGGAAACCCAGGCCTAAAGCTTTAGTTATTTATACAGCTTAAAGCCTCTATTACTATGTGGAACGGGAAATCCAGAAGAAACAAAGGGACACTTTTAAGAGGACTCCTATCCCTTTTCTAAAGATTTAAAGGCAAATAGCTTCGAGTAAGAATAACACAGATGAATTTAAGGCTAAGGTGAGTACAAATCCTTTCGGTGAGTTTAGATACCTTGTGTGGTAATTTTGTATACCAAGGACTTTCTGAGTCAATATTTACTTTATTTTTCTGATATTTAGGACTTTTTAAGAAAATGACAACTCAAGTTCGGATTAAGAAAACAAGAACAGGACTATTCACAGGACTTGAAAGCGCATTTATGAAATATTAACCAGATAAATTAGAGTTAAGCGAGCATAAAAAAATCCTGATGAGAGCTATCACTTAGTATAGCAGCTAGAAAAAGTACAAAATAAAAATTATAAGGAAAATGAAGGTATCTTAAAACAAGGAACACTCAAGTGCAAAAGTCATGGCTTGATTAGCGCTATTAGAATCTTACAATAAATCTCTCCCAGTATTTTAAACTTAAGGTATACAAGGGGATCGTGGGGTTTACTAAAAGCTCCACAAGTATTTGATACTAAGGGACGGAAAAACTAACGAGTGGGAGATCTCAAGCGAGTTAGGTTCTATATATAATATAAAAGTCGATCTGAAAATTCAATGTTTTACTAAAGCAATAACTGAAGCCCTGGCAGAGAGGGATCCTGTACTAAAAATTTGGAGTTTTCACCTTACTTTTCGATAGAAATCTGGATTTCGCAATCACTAAGAAGGGAATCTAAAGGACTCCCTTGTTCTAAGTTAGAATATTTTATCCTAGTAGCCGGCTGCGGAAATTCTACGGACATTTTTCTTGTACAAAGTCTAAAAGTATAAGTTGATTGATCTACCCGTTCAATTTCATAAAAGAGGTGCCTAGTCGATATCTGTGCAAGATCTTAGGATTTTTATGCTTTAACTTTACCGAAAAAATAGAACTCAACCCGACCCGCTGAACAACGCTCTTTAATTAAAATTAAAACAGAATACACCCTCTCTTTTTCCTTGTTGTACTGCTATTAGGTACCAAAACCTCAGCTTACTGGAATATACTGTACCAAGTTCGTACTGACAAAAGAGACCCTATTTATTGATTCACCGTCCGATAACTGCAAGGAGATATATGAGTATTATATATACTAATGGACTTTTGATTACAAATAAATTAAGCCAGGTAAAGTATCCGCAGGAATATTTATGGTGTAGAGTTGAAAGAATAAATTTACCATATACTGCAGGATTTTCCTAAAACGGGTAATAAAAACTTGATTTTAAAGTAGAATCCATGTGTATATAGGACCGGAAGTTCGAGATGTTCCCAGTTTCTTAGAGCATAAGACGTACAAGATAAAGGTGTTATAAAAACTCTTGCAAGGGACGAAGCCCTTTCAAATCAAAAGGGTTTTGGTTATACTGTACGGGAATATAACTTACTCTTGTGAGTTGGTAACCAGGAGGTATAGAGAATATCTAATCAGGAAATCGCCTAATATCAGAATCGTTTAGTTACTCGTAATTTATATCAAAAGCTAAAACTTGATAGCAAAAAAAGTAAGAATTATAAAATAGGGTTGAACTTCCCTTTTATACACGTCTCCGGAGACAAAGATATATAAAAACAAGGTATTCCTAGAACAGCACTGTATTTTCATAGCATATTTCAAAAAAAGTTCCAGCGGCCCTTTTTATTGTCAGTAAAGTGCACTTTTTCAAGGATATGGATCCTAAGAGCAACTCAAGGTTCTCGAAAAGTAGAATATGAAATATAGATCCAATTCAAAAACTAAACAGAGCTAGAGGTGGGGTACCTAATAAATTTTATTTAAATCTCCTACAGACAAAAGAAAAGGGGCTGCTTGAGGTTTACCTGCAAAATTTTAACAACCTAAAAAGCAGAATTAGACTTAAGTATCGGGCTTCCAAAACTCCAGTAAACTAGCAACCTTTAATCTTAAAACTTAGGAGAACTCTAGAAATTACTAGTCCACGGAAAAGGTAATCCTGTTTTTTATAGAACTGCATAACGGAAGACCCATTTTGTAAAATACTCTCAGAATAATATAAGCTATCAAGTGGTACTGGATGGTATGAATGGAGTTATTCCATATAAGATAAGTGAAAGTTTCTTTATCAAGTTTATCCATAAGAAAAGTCCTGAGTATCCTCGTATAAAAAAGGGAACTCCTTCGATATCCAGTATCAGGGCAAGCAGCAGAATCAAGTATTTAAAATTTAATAGGTTATTCCCACACAAGAGTCCTTTTAAGGAGCTTTTCAGAGCTCTGCGCGAGTAGAAAAAACCTCAGGGGCTCGCTATCCGTGTGGATATAACCTAAGAAATTACAGCTTTCTGGGACCTTTAAATAGAAAAATTTTAGGTATAACTTCGAGAGGTTTTTAGTTCTGCAAAATCCTTGACAAAAAGAGTAATAAAAGCCTGCCTTGTAATCCCGTTCTAGTAATTTATCATAAGTCAACCCCAGTAGTCGTTTTGGTTTACATTGAAGAGATCGGGTCTCTCTTTGTTAAGTATTTGGACTGTGCTATTAACTAGATTTTAGTGACTCTAAAAATTTTTATTATTCTAAGGAAGCCCCCGACAGGGAAGTTTAACAGCTAAGTAAAAGCAATTAAGCAACGCCTAGAGTATTCTTACTCATAGAGTCTTGTCAGGAAACTTGTTAAATAAAGGAGATACCCTATAAGATTATGCTTTCTCAGGGTTACATTCCTTAAGTAGTACTAAACTAAATCGAATATAATATAAAGGGCTAGGACTGAAGTGCTTCTCATCAAGTATTTAATATTTTTACAGGGATAAGCAGGACCTGAGGAGTAATCCTATACAAGTCTTACTGAATAGTTTACTAAAATTTTATAGTGCCCCCTTTCTTTTTAATACAGAGCATGCTAATCTGGTTATTCGTTTATTTTGGAGCTGAAGTCTTCTCCTGGAAAGTTTAGTAGTAGTTATTTTATTCTTCTGTTTATCCTGTATTTCCTTTACTGTATTGGGTAAGGAAAGGAGAGCCCTGAATTGTCGACTCTAAATCCTAGCTGGAATGGGGTACCCCTTTAAAAATTTGGGGAATCAAGATTCATTTTTTATGGTAAGGTTTTACGTTTTTTACTTAATTTGTGAAAGGGTGAAAAGCTCCTCTTTTTCTATTACTTTATATACAGGATTCTTAAGTCTCTGTATTAATCTTAAACAAATCTAGAAAGACCCCCGATTGTAACTAAGCCCACTCTGACAAAAAGAAGTCGTGATCAATACCCTTACTTTCTAAAGTAGTGCGAAATTCTAGTATTTAGTTCAGGTTAGCTATGATATTCCGGGGTTCATAAGTCCATTCTACCATAGCTTTAATGGGGTAAAAATTCCGCGTTTTCCTTACAAGTGGTCTCCCCCGAGAGGGATTCCCTTTATTTTATAATGGATTATAAAAAGGGGGTGTGCAGAAAAATGCTATCAGATTCAGGTTATCCTTATTTTACACAAAAGCAAGAATATTTTTAATAAAACTTTTATCTGGGTTGTACTACGTGTGTTAGTTAGGTAAATCTAATAGGAGACCGCCTTGATATTATAGGCTATTTTCCTTTGTTTCGTCGAGAAGTAAGTCTTACGTATCTATTTAACTTCGGAGGATAACTATCTAGTATTTGAGGGAATTCCAAAACCCTCTTCTTTGTATAAATTTCACATTTAACTTTTCTTTTTGGTACAATTAGCAATCTGTAAAAGCGATCTCTTTTTATTCAAGGTAATACTTCCCTAAAATTCCGAAATTAAGTGACAAGAAATCCTATAGGGATCCGCGTAATAGGAAAGTTGGGTCTATTTAGAAAGAGACAAGATTCTGCCTTGTTTAAAAGAGTTTACAGGAATATCCTTTTGCTTTTATATAAATCTAAGGGGTCCCCTATCCTATTGGGGTGCGAGCGTAGAGTATTTAAGTGAAATACTTACTAAACTAATTAAAATTGGAACGCCCTTTTAATGCCCGCTCGAGAAGGGGAAGCTTTGTATCTCTTCTGAATTATTGGTAAGGATTCTGTTTTACTTTTTTAGGTTTATTCAGCTGACAGGGACAATACCTGGGTCCTTGTTTCCTCGACTCTTTCTGTTATACAAGAAAGGAGTAATCCCTTTTCCTTGTTCGCATTCTTCTTTATCAAATTTTCTTTTAAGACTCTTTTCCGTTCATAGAATAATGGAAATTCTCGCGTTAGGCACAGCTTTAATACAAAGATCTCTCTGACAAGAAAGCCGTTTTGGAACAAAATGTTGTATACTTGTGGATTACAAAGAAAGGAAGTAAAATGTTAGATCAAAGGATAACTACAGGTAAACAAGGGGCAGATCCCTTTTTAGGAAAGTAATTCCTCCGGGTGCTTTTTGGATAAGAGTAAGTAAAGAGCATTCCAGTTTTGCGTTGTATTAAAGCGAAACTACTTACTTCGATAGGTACACAAATTTCTTTATAAAAAAACTTCTAAGTTAATTTATAACTTTTAAAACAGGATTTTTTTATAAATTATTCTCTAAAACCTGCGCTCTACCCCTAATCCCTAGTACAAGAAACTTTTAAGAGCCCCCTTTTTACATACCTTATTATGCCTTTGTCCCTCTTTTTCGGGATAATTTTCCTTTCAGCTATCTTTCTCCAGGAGATGCTTTCGAAAAAGACTCAATTTCTTTTAGATCTAGTTATACATATAGAAATCTTTTATATGGAAGCGCCCCTCCTAAATCCCGGATAGCTTTTTAACCAAGGGTACATTAGCACAGTAAGCTTTAGGTTATAACCCCATAAACTTCCTATTGACTTACTCCGAATCTTAAGCGGGCCCCTGTCTTGTAAAACCCTAGGCTCGGATTTCTCTTTCTCATTAGTTCGAAACTTTTCCTTACTTCTAAAGCCTACCCATATTTTTTTAGGAATGAGGGATAGTTTAGTTGCTTCCTTGTTACTTATTCACTTTCTATAAGTCTTTCCTGAACTGAAATCAATTACTTTAAACAGCCCTTCCCTTACAGGCTACCATATTCCCTTGCTCACTGACAACCCTTTGCACTATACTACACTACAAAAAATTTCCTAGATTCCTATTCTATAACAACTGAAAAGAAAAGGACTTATCTTCTAGGTAGAAACCCCTGTCTGATAACGATAGCTAACGAGAATACACAGGGATATAGCACCTCGGATTACCTCCCTAAACCCTAGATAACGCTAAATGGCAGTTTCTTTTAATCGCTCCTAGCGGAACTTTTTACTTAATTATTACTTAACCGCCCTCCTGCAAGGAGACTCCCTTTTTTACTCAGAACTATAACCTACCCCAAATCTTTTTAGAACTTACGAAAAATGAGGAATAAAAATAACTTATATAAATATAAAGAAAGAAGTTGTTTGATTCACAACTACTCTCGAAATAGAAGTAGCCTGGAGCTTTTGTATTGAATTCAGAATATATATCTAAAAATATAAGTTAAAACTTTAAAAGTATTTAGATTCTTTCAATCAGGGAATTCATAAGTGGAAGTGAAATATAGTCTAAGGGTAGGAATCTATTAGCTTTGCATTCGGTAAATTTAAGTTTAAACGAGACGCAGGTTCGGAAAGAGTTCTTTTCGTGTACAAGAAGAAGTCAATAAGAAAGATTTTTTAGTCCTGACTCATAGTTTCCATAATCCCGGCTAGCAAGGGTTAACTTGAGATTCTTTTAAATAGATTCTTCTCCTAGTTACGAAATTTACGGACCTTCAAACCTAGGTTTAACCTCATATATTAACTTACTTAGTCTAAGTAAGGGCTTCCTTTTTCCTCGTATAGGTTTGTCAAAATACCCGTATGGGTTAATTACCATATCTTAAAAACATTTAATGCCAGTATTACTTACTCTATAATAACAAAAAAAGAGACGAGTTGTCCATATTAACTATCTCAAAAAGTAACATTCCTAAACCTTTTAATTTACTAAGTATTAGCTTATACGGAGAGTACCGGGGCTTATTATATTCTATCCCAAGGGGCGCTCCTAGGTACTGGAAAATCATAAACTCTTTATTCTACTAGAATATTCTAGTCTCAAATTTCTATTCTTCCGTATTTCCATGAGTTCTCTATTTGATAGGAATCCGATACAGTAAAATTCTTTACCAAAACCCTTAACAACAAATGGGCGATTGCGAGAATTAGAGAGTTTAATAAAAAATTAGAGTTAGTCTGAAAGGGTATCAAAGGATAGAGGCATCATAGGAATATTTTTAGGGTTTCCCTTGCATTTGTCGGGCCTTCCCTGCTTTAGACTTTTGCTTTCTAAATAAAAAGAGGTCATTTCTTTATTAGAAGTAATTGAAACTAGGTCAAGGAATCCCCAAAAAACTCTTCAAAGCAAAGTTTATGTGCCGAAAACCTGAGTAATTTTTAAAAAGAAGAATCTTAAGTCCAAATACCTTAAAGCCCTGTTAAAAAATACGTGAAAAGGCGTGTAAACCCCCTATATCTAGTGTTGACTCTTTAGTATGCCCCATAAAATAGAAACCTAACACTTTGTCATTTGGTTGGATATAAAAGGAAACTTACTATAAAGTGTAAGTTCCGAGAGTATACCCCTACCTTGAACTTGGCAATAGAACGTCGCGTAAATCCACCCAGGACTTTTCTTGCACCTTGTGGAACTCCTTTTTAGCGGGCACCTCTCGTAAAACCTCGTGCTTTCAAAGGGAATCCTTGTACTATTAAAGTAAAGGATTTTTTTAACATTTTTTAAGATTAGGTGTCATTAGACTGAAATCAAAGGGAGGGTAGTATCCTAATAAATTTTACAAGGAACACTTTGTCTCAGAATCCTATTCTAAGGGACTTTAAGCTAGACTTTAAAATATTACTTGCACAAAGCAGGTTCCAAATTACTCGAGGAATCCTTGCGTTTACAAGAGAATCATTTCATTATATATTAACTAAACGGGCTTCCCTTTAGTGGGCCTAAGGCTTGAACCTGTATTATTTTGCCTGCTTCTAGTTCTGCGAGCTTACAAAAACGAGAGCGAGGTAAAAGAAACCTAACGAAATGCTTATAAAAAAAAAATCCTTAACATAAGCATCCCTTTAGCAATGTAACAGAGATCATATCCTTCTCAAGTCAAGAGAGTTTCCTAAAGCCCTAAACTAAAGTACTAAAACGAATGTACCTTAATCTGTAAAAGGCTCCATTTCTATAAAGGGGAAAGAAAAGTCAACTAGGCAGGACCCTGAAAGCCCAAGCTTTGTTATAACGAAATTTGACAAGTAAAAAACAATACTGGTTAGAAAAGTTACTCAACGAAAAAAGGCCTTAGTGTTATGCCTAGATGTTAGAGTAATTCGAGAATCATCCTTATAAAATTAGAGTCTTTGAATCATTTTCCTAGAAATTTTAAAGGGGATAATACTCAAATTTAACTTATAGGTAGCTTTTTAGTTTAAAGTTATAGATATAAAAAGTTAATCCCGGATTTAAACCTTATGGGGGCCCTAATGTTTGTTATCTAATATTACGGACCTGAGTAGGAAATACCCAAGGTTTTCTATACTCTATACTTAGTGTCGCAAATATCTAACAAATAAGGAACTCTTTTGAATTGTAAAGTAGGTAAGGCTCCAAAAAAAGAGGGCTTGACTTACTAAAATCCTTTGCTAAAAACTCGTCCATAAGTTGATAAGTTAAGGACCGACCCTTGTACTTCCTAAACTAGGATCCTTTTATATAAAAATGAACAAACAAGGTTCGTAAGACTACTCAAGCAGAGAATTTTGACAGCCAATTTCTAGAAAAGAATTTGATTTCAAAAAGAAAAGGTGATTGCGCCGGGTATCTTTTATCTTTTACAAAAGAGAGGAAGTCGATTCATTTCACAGGATCACTAGGACCATAATATTTTTTATCCATTCAGGTATATTTGCTATGATGCTTTAGTATATTATTATATAATTGTTGCACAACTTATTTGTTGAGGAGTTTTTTAATTGTCTGCTCGACCTGTTCGCTTTTTATTATAACCCTAATTCCTCAGAAGCTTAAATCAACTATACTGGATTTCTAGGTATTAGCCCTTATTAGCTGAAAACTAGGAATGATACTGCACAACAGAATTTGTAAGAACACTTCCCTTAAATACCAAAAATGCAAGGAATCCGAGAGCTTTCATGAGTATAACCATTTGACACCTGTAAAGAAAAGCCTAAAATTTAACCAACTCATCAGGAAAACTCCACACAAGACCTTATCAGCCCCCCGTATTGTATTTTTAGTTTAGGACCCTATCTGGCTGGAGCTGAAGAAACTGATTTGCAAAAACCTCGAAACCCGCGGAATTCTAGTTTTAGCCTTCAGTTTAGCTTCCAAAAGATAAAAGGAGACTCGCTCTTGACTTACCTTAGTTTATAAGTTTATAACCTTGCTCAGTGAAAGCTCTATTTACAAATTCCCTAATCAGGAATCCGGTTAGACTCTAACTACCTCGACCAAATTAGAGTATAAATTAAGGGCTGCAGGATTTACGTTTTACTTTAGTTAGAAGACTCGAAACCTTCCCTTTATATTAGCATATTAGCCGATAAAAAGTTGAAGCAATACTCCATTTATAGCTAGAATTAGCCTCCTTCGGATTCTTTTCTCTATTTATCCACTACTACAGGCATTCTCCTGAGAAGTACAAGACACTGTTAAAGGATTAAAAGCAAGCTTATCTTGTACTCCTTGTACTCTACGAGTAGAACTTTAACAATGACAACGGGTACTCCTTAAAAAGTTAAACAAAAATTCATAGACCTATTACTTGTACGAAATTAGAGACCTAATAGACCCTCAGTAACCCGGGGCCTTTTTATATTTTTATATAAAAGCTTCTTCTTACGAAATTAAAGATAAACTTCGAGATCGAGATACAAAAAATTCCCAGTGAAGTGTCTAAATTACATGGGTGATAGAAGTACTAACATCAACTTAAAATTATTACGGGTTTTGCAAAGTTGGCAAGGGGTATAGTAGCTAACTCTAGGAGATTGCTTGCGGGTTAGTATAAAAAGGGATTTTTATAAGATACAGATAATAAAGAAATTTTTAAGTCATTTTTGAACAGTATAAGGCTCTTACTTCTACTTCAGCGTCTCTGTTGTAGGAGAGCTTGCTAAATTCTATAAGGGCACACACTCTGCTAATTACTAATGTATTGATATAAAAATTTTTAGTAATTAAAACTACTTGATATAGTTTACTGAATTTCAATTAAGAAACCCTAGACTAACAAAGTAAAAGTCCTGAGCTAGTTCCTAACACGCACTTCCTTTTCCGAGAAACCCGGCATAACCCCCTAAGAGCAGGTCGTTTTTATTAGTCTTATATTTGTTCTATAAAATTCTGAAATACCTCGAGTCCCTTCTAGCAAAAGCATATGCATATTAAGTACATTTACAAGGGAGGAACTCACTAAATTATATTCCTACTTTACTCCTCCCTTCCTTTTTAGGACTATCATTCTAACGAGACCTTGTGTTCGAACGTATTTACTCAGCTTATCCGTGTGCTTTATATTGCACAGGAGCTTCTATACCTATTAAGATTGGAGCGAGCCAACTCCCTTTTTATTATAGTTAGGCGTTTTTAAGGTTGGTTTAAGACAAAAACACGAGCTAGCAAACAAACTGAATTTTGTACCGATAAGGTTTTTACTCCGCCGGGGATATAGAAAGAAAACTGACCAGAATTTTAATTTAATAGGATTGTAAAGTACGAATTACAGGTTGACTTAGCAGATTAAAAATAATGCATTAGGTTCCCTCAAGAACCTACAGATTTTGAATTGGCAGTGCTGATAACACCGGGATTTAGAGATATCGATACCTGTTCAAGT
The DNA here is from genome assembly GCA_036897405.1 of Pelargonium myrrhifolium. Lineage (NCBI taxonomy): Eukaryota > Viridiplantae > Streptophyta > Magnoliopsida > Geraniales > Geraniaceae > Pelargonium > Pelargonium myrrhifolium. Next base: position 8,426 of record JAYMTK010000015.1, on the reverse strand, counting down.
AATAAGTATTAGTATATAATCAGCATTTTTCCTCTTACCTCTATTATCTATTAGGAAATTAAAAAAGATACGAAGAATCTCAGGGATTTAATCTAGTCTAACCCATAAACATTTTTCTAGCTCCGCTAACATAAAAAGTCTTTTGCCTGTTTTATATCTGTTTATTTAGCCCCTTTCCGAGATTAAGTTAAGTATTTGGTTTTACGTTTATAGGAGCTACTTATTATATATTACAGAAGTCTACAAACCGTCTCAATAGCACTTAGCTACCGCGGTACCTTTTGTAAATAGAGATTTAAACCCATTGGATTGAAAGAGGAAACCCTTTCTTAATAAACTGACTCTAGCTCCTAGATTAGGAGTCAAAATATCCAGGAAATTTGGCATATCTTGGCGTGTAGGCACAACATTTCGGTCTGGTCAAAGTACTTACAGAATGAAGGAGAATTTAAGTAAATAGTGATTAAGGGAAGGTATAGCCAAAACGAAGCTATATACACTAATAAGGGCGCAGTGCCATAAAAAAAAAGGGAATCCTAGAGAAAATATGGTATTACCCTGTATTCCAGTCCTCTTTTTAAGTAAAGCAACAAGGAGGTTACTTTTACGTGAGTTTTTTTTTTACAGGATATTGGGCTATTACATTCCAGAAAAGTTTTTCAATGCCGCTGTAATTTGATAAGAAACAAGTCTTGCAGGGCCTTTTCCAAAGCAGGAGTTTGCATAAAGAGTTTTTCTTTAGGGGATTCCTTAAATTCTATTAGATTGGGTTTTCCAAAGTTACAGCGGGTGCCTTAGAGAACGTGGCAATTTTTTCTATATAAGTATCCGTTACCAAAAAAATGAAGCAAAAAGGGTTTCGAAGGGAAGTAGCCCCGTAAAATGGGTGTGCAGTACAGAGGTATTTTAGTGGAATTCCTGAAGCTCTGAACTTTAGTATATAAGATTTTTATCCTTTATTAAAGTCTGCGTAATGCAGCAAGGGTCCGAAGTCTATTTATTTAGCAGAACCCAGTTAAGCTTTGTGCGTTTTAAAGGGTCTTGTATTCCTGCAAAAGTTTCATTTTAGTTTCTAATAAAAAAAGAAAGATGACAGACAAGGGTTCTCCCTTTAGTGGTTTAGAAAAGGTTTTTTCCTCAGGACAAACCAAAAAGAATATCTTATTAGTTGTATCTGGGGTTTTTTATATTCTAGAGGGGCTTCACCTGTAACGAGTTTTCAGTTTAGGGTTACCCAAATAAAAAGACTCCTCCTCTTCTTTATTACACATTTTAGAAGGTATATGTCAAGGTGGCTTTAGACTATCCTCAAAAATACTAGAGCTTTACTTCGGGGTAGAGTTATCCATAACATTCCTTCTATTCTGTCTGAGTCTTTTTATGCATTTGAGGCTCTATATAAGACTTTAGGCACTCCTCATCTCTTTCGTGTTCATTATAGGGTTACCTGTATTTCCAGTTAGTTTTCTATATTTATCGACCCCTTACTTTAGTAACGAGGTTTTTGTTGGATCTAGCTTCAAGGCATCCCCAGCTTAAAGAGCTTTATTAATTTAATGTGGGATTACAAAAACGATTCTAACTTATTTAAAGAACTTCTAATATTAACATAAAATTAATCTTATGTATAGGGAGCTTTCTCTCTTTGGACTTCTCAACACAAATTGCTTCATACTTTTTCGCTTTAAAGGGGCTGCCCTCAAGTCAAGAGCTGTGTTGCAATTCCAAGTTTAATAGTGTGTAACGAGGGGTCTCTAATCAATAGTAAGAGAAATCCGTTTTTGTTTATTGTCCTAGCTTATTCTTGACAAGTTTAGAGTGGTTCTTTTCTTAAAGGAATCCTTTTTTAGTTTATTAGAAGCTCTTTTGAGTTTTCCCTCCCTTTCTGAGATATCATAAAATCGAGGAATAGAATGATTAAAAGGGATTCGGCTGCAGGTCTTAGGCAGTGTAAGGGGTTTAGGAGCCGTTTTTATTGTTTTTACTGTATGCTGGACTCAACTTTTTCCAAAAAGAGGGCCCCTCTATAAAGGAATTTCGTTTTATTCAATTTTTCGTAGGTCAAATTTGAACAACCTTTTAGAGCACTTCTCAAAGGGAAAACCTTTCAAGTAAAAAGAGTGTGGACAGCTCTTTATCTTATTTTGAAACCTCAAAACCTATTGACTAAGATAAGAGTTGCCTTCTAAATAAAAGTATTGGTGAGGTACTAAGGAATTCTCGTTTTAGAATATCGGAGCATCAGATCCCAGATAGCGTTAGGATATAATTTCTTTTTTCAAAGGAGTTCCTGAGTGACACTATAAACTAGAAGTAATCTCTTTGGCTTTCAGTAGGGGACAAAAGCACACGATATCCTTATAAAGTAACATAAATCGGGCTGCCCACTGATACGAAGGCTCGAACTGTTAGATATTCTAATTCCTTTAACTGTCTTTACGCATAACTTTTTTAAGGGTATCTTTAGTTAAATATTTTAGGTTCTCTTAGCCAGTCTTTACCAACTTCTTTTACTGAGTATAATACCCTCCGTTTTTGGCAGGAACAGGCCTATGAGGTTACTTACTTACCACCTACATATTTCAAAACTTTTAGCCCTTCCCTTAGGAGGTGCCGCAGTAAGACACAGTCAAGAATAGTGTAAAAACGTAGCTCCTGCCAGGATCAAGCCTCCCGCGAAACTCTTCATAAAGAAAAAGCTACCTAGATATCGTAGGAATCCGTTTTTTGTCTTACACACAAGAGCGGGCAGTCGAGTTTGATAAAAAAGCTATCAAAAAGATTAACTAAAATACCCAGAATCTTGGATTTTATTTTAATGTTATTGATTATAAATGTAAGGGGTCCAAACGGGGGGCCATACTTGATAGCAAGCAAGGACTTTTTACTTGTATACATATGAAATGAAGATGACACATTTTATCGCTCAGGCCTTGGCCTTTTTAGACATACCCGGGCTTAATAAGGGCAGCCAATCTCAATCTTAAGTATTACTGGATTAGTAATAAAAAACTAGAGTATCAAAAAGAATAGGGCTTGTTATAACTTAGAAAGCTGAACTGAAAAAGGATACCCGTAGGAACTGTCCAAAAACAGGAAAGCGCTTTTAACTCGGGTTAGTATTTAGTAGCAGGGCTTTGAAAGCAAAGAAAAGGGGTTAAGGAATTCGTGTTTTCGTACCCCAAGTTTAGGGAATTCTAGAATCCGGGTTTTAACTAAAAAAAGGATAACTTTGGCGTTTACCCTTCTAGAAAGGCGATTCGGGGTATACTTAGTTGCAAGTTTTTTTAGCTAGCTTACTGTTTCGAAATAAGGTACAAGCTTTGTTTTTTATTACAAGCACCTGCGTTATAGGCCTATTCGTAGGTAGTTACAACACCTCGAAACTTTTCATTTTAGTCAGTTAGTCAAGTCTTAGGTACTCGTCATTATTTAGAATTTACAAGTTAATGAAGCCGTTTTTTGAGGTGTTATTCTTTTCTTTATAGCACCCCCGTTAGGGTAGGGGTTATAAGGGCATTAGGAAGTGAGGTCGGGAGTAAAGGGTATAAATTGAAGGAAAAACAGAAAAGGCGCCCTATCAAAACGAATTTCGTATAAGAAGACTTCCTGATTATATATTAATTTGAGACTCTTTCATTTAGTTTTACTGTCTCAATTAAGGATTGTAAAAAGAAAGGTATAGGACTTATTTAGTAATTAGTCAGGACTGTGTATTTCAAAAGAGAGTTTGTATTCGTATATTGGGACTCGGGGGTACCTCAATCTGAATAGAAGATTCTTGTAAACCCTTGTATATTCCTTTTGTTTTTAGGTATTTTCTTAAAAGAAGACAGACAGGCTTTGCAGTGTGGCAGCGCTCTTTTCTTATATAATCAATCTTATATAAATAATAGTTAGGTATTCGACTAGGAAGTAAGCTTCTCATTATAGGCAGGGGTAACCCAGTTGTACGGACGACTCCTGTTCAATATTACTTGTCAATTAGTAAGATTTTACTTAACTTTAATCTAGCTCCCTTAGGAATACCACAGAATCAGAATCTATTAACCGGATTTTTACTTTCTTGCAAGAAATTTAGACTTAAGAGATAGCTCAAGCATAGTTTTTCCTGACTGAGTAGTCTGCTTTATGCATCTAGTTTTTGTATCATATATAGTATACCGCTCGGATCAGATATAATTTCAATAGGTCGGCTTCTCTATCTATAAATAAAGGGAAACATTTAATCTACGTATTTTACTTTTCAATCGAGTCTTTGAAATAGTGTGCTGCGAATCTTTTACCTTACATCTGATTCATTAATTTATTAAGCATTCTGGAGCAGTTATTCCTTTTAGGAATCCGATGGTAAAAACGAAGTTCAATAAGGGTCAAAGTATAGCGTGTAAAGCTTTTCAAACTCTAAAACCCTAGGCCACTTGTAAGGTAATTCAAAGAGTTCTGGACAGGGGTATACTTTAGTCCGGGACAATCCTGTCTACTATTACTATATATGCTACTTTTAAGTTACTGAATACTTATAAACAGCTCACAAGAATTTCTGATTATTGACTTTTTAGTATTTGAACAAACTGCCAAATTTTTAGGTTTGATTATAGTCCTAATAGACTGAGCTCTCTGCGAATACCTTGTAAAAAAGAACTCACTAGCCTTAGTAATTTGTAATCGTTCTCAAAGATAAAGGAGCTTCCCATTTTTTATACAAAGGAATAAATGATCCTTATAAAAAACTATAGCTACCAGCTTTACGGGTAGTGCCTACAGAAATGGGTGTGAATTTACCATAAAGCTTTTTGATAAAATTCTCTTGAAGTTAGGAAGTAGTATAGAATCCCTCGAACCTCTTATCACAAGTTATCCTCCAATTAAGTATACACTATGTGTTCTCGGAAGGGTGTTATTTCAGTTTCACCCAGCACGGGGTCCGCGGGGATTTTTACTAGGATATAAATCTTTAGCGTGGGATGGAGAAGAGTGGTTTCACATAACTACTTTTTACGTAAAAGATACTGTTAATTTTTTTGTTTTTAGGAATACTTACCATGGGGCAGAATACTAAATAGCTTTTGGCGTGTGCACAACCTAGTCTTTTGCTCAAAGGAATACTCAGACTTCCTAAATTTATATAAAAGGTATTTTGCGGATATTTGTTTATTTCGTAAAGACTTTCGTGGGATTGGAGGAGTTACCTGAATAAATGGATAAATCCGGTTCAACGCAACTAGGGACCCCTTTTTAGCTTCGGTTATCTAATAATTGGATACTAACTTCGTATTAAGGCAGACCCGGTAGATATAAGGTAGGCACGACTTTAACTTCTTTTTTAAACTCATTGAATCTTGCGGATTTTCCTCAAATACTTTAAAGTTGGAATTGGAAAGAGACTCTATTTTTTAGTACCTCAAATTTAGAATTAGGTACTCCTTAATTGTGATTTCTAGAATTTTTTATTTACGTAATACTAGTTTTCTTACTAAGATAAATAGGAGTCTCGTGTGGAAAAGGGTGTAGGACTTAATAACCCCAATTTAATATCTAATATTGTTATCCTTTCAACTATGATAGTTCCTTGCTTTGAGATCTGGCATCCTTTTACTAGTACTAGAAGTGGTATCTCAAACTTAGCCGCAGGAGATAAAGAATTTTTAGTCGTAAAAGAAACTTATGCAGCTGAGATATTCGTACAGAATTTTGAAAGTCTGTATCCTATGTTCAAGGAAAGCACCTGCAGGTAGGGTCTTTTTTACTATCTCCGAAGGGATCTTCTATCTTTATATAAAGCTACTCCCGAGAATTGTAAAAAAATCTTTCTTATGTTGTTGCCACGTGACAAAAAGGGAAATTAACCTGACAATAGCTAGGAATTCCCTTTAATTTAGAATTGTCTTGCCCGACACTCCCAAAGCAAGTTTCTTTTCCCATCCCAAGCCTTTTTTCGATCTGATCTTTTAGAACGAAAAGAACTAAAAAGCAGGTTTTCTAGTCCATATAAAAGATAGTCCACAAATAAGAGTCTGGTTACTTGTCTGGACGAGCTCTATTGTATTACTAGATCTTTCTCAATTTCTTTTGTGTTCCTTGAAGCATCACGCCCCTTTTTTCTCGTAGGACTCCCCTTGTACTGAAGAAGTAGAGGCTTCTTCCTTTTAGTTAGGGTTTTTAGTAAATTAACTCCGTTTTTATAGAGCACCAAGCAAACGGAAGTCCGTCTACGCCTTTTCAATTCTTTGTATGTAACCTTTTAAGGGATTCCTTATAGAATTAAAAGGAATAACTCAGGGTATTCTTTCTAAGATAAGAAAAACCTTGCTTTCGTAAAATAGGAAATTCATGGAAACTTCTTGGCTTTAGATCATATCGGGTATTCAGAATTGCTTTTTCTATAAGCTATTTAGTGGGTGATATAAGGGCTAATAACTTGTTACATCTAAAATGACTCTGCCACCAAGAAATTTATGCTTTATTCTAGGAAATTCTTGTTCCATAACTCGTAGGTGTAAGCCTTTTAAAGTGATAGCACCTATATTTGTGTTTTTACTTTTCCGTTTATTGTAATTTCTATTATATCAGGCACACTACTAGTCATTTTTATTATCTTATCAAAAGCTTTAAAGTCAGAAGGTACCCTTAGTTTAAGTCTATTTCTACAGCACAACTTCTCTTGTATACCCAATTTTTTTTTTAATTTTTCAGGAGCTTTACTAAAGTATACTTAATGGAGCAATTCTACTTTTGTACCTTTTGTAATATAACACGCACGTTGTACGGCCTATAGCCCTGCTCTCTATCTAAGGGAATCTGATCTATGACAAAGAGACTCGGATTTTTCGGTTTTGGACTTTTTTTAGAGGAGGCAGCCATGAGATTTAGTATATACATATACTTTCGGAAGTTGAATAAAGAAGTTAAGTCATAAATAATTGAGGGAGCTCCTATAGTCAAGAGGGCGCCCTGGGTAAAAGCAAAGTTAAAAAAGACATAAAGTGCTAGGTTTCTATTCTTATCAACTCAATTTCGGTGTATCCGGATCCCTTAGGAGTTTGCGGGTAAATTTATTAAAAAAGCTTATAGGGCTTTATATAAAGATATCTAAATCCTTATCTACGAAATATGAAGCAACGCCTCGGGTTAAGGTTGGTATTTTAGGGTATAGGTCGGAGTACTTAACAAGTCATTTTCTTTTGAAACAGGCTCTATTCGGGTATTCGTAAAATACAAGAGATATAAATTCAATGGTAAACGAAAGGCCAAACTACTTTCTATATGGCGGTAACCCTAAGGAAGTGCTCAAAAAAGAAGCTATAACTAGTGACAGAGCCCTCGGGCCTTTGTTTGCCAGCAATGTTTTAGTTTAAAATAGAAACCCTTTTTAGTAACTCCGAATATATAAATTAAGAGTATGGCCCTATCAATTTACTGGAAAGCTGTCGTAAGATGTCTGAAATACAAAAAGGGGGTCCTGTCAACCGGAGTTATTTAATAGGTTCTCTTGTAGAAGACACAAAGAATTGAATTCTACCGGGGTGAAATGCTAAACTAAATCTCTTTTTTGTTGCGTTCTTATTTTAGTCGATGCTAATGGCTTTTTAAATACAATCAAATATAACCTAAAGCTAATAATGAAAGGAGTAGGATTCTCATTAAGGGTGGGTTTGTTACTTATCGAAGAGGTATACAAGAAGTTCTTGATAAAAATTTTTTACGAGGGTCTTTAGTGATAGACGTGAATTCCCGATTATAGGCAAAAGCTAGGGCTCGAAAATTTTATCTTTATTCGAAACAAAAGGATACTCCTCTGATTTACATTACTAATCCATGTTTTTTAAAAAAGGGAACCCTACTAAATTACTACGCGCAAGGGGCTTTGGTTCGAGATACTTTTAAAGAACTTCACTTCAATAGCTCACAATTCCTGAAAACGAAGTTTTTCGGCAGTGTCTCTCAATAACTCGTATTTACAAATTAGAAAGAACTACTCGTGGTATATAATATAAAAGGGATTTTCTTCTGACCTATGTGCATAATTTATTAAAACACAAAAAAACTTAGCTTTTTTAGTGCCTTAATTGGTTACAGAAAGGGGTACCTCTAAAGATCTCCTTCTTAGTAAAGTAAGTTAAAACGTACCCTATCCCAGAAATAGAACTTCTTCGCCTAACCCTCAAGTCTGCCTAGTATAAACCCCTTTATAACAACTTTCTGCCTCAGTCAGACTTAACTTCAAAGGGAAGTAATCCCCAAAAGGCCCACTATTAAACAAATAGAAACCGCAAAGACTACTTTTCTTCATTCAAAAGATTAGCTCTTTATCTGGCCCTTAATTTGTTCATTAAAGAAATTTTAAGTCATTTTTTCAGAATGTTTACTCGCAAATAGTAGTCCTAGTGTTTAGCAAGGTATATAACCCGTTTTTAATCTCTGGA